>SKCR01032149.1:0-113263 GCA_019454045.1 Zanthoxylum bungeanum
AAAGGGGACAACTACAATGACTGGTTTAGAAACCTTAACATTATCTTACGACAAGAAAAGATTTTTTTATGTTCTTGAAAGACCATTTCCCCCTGAACCCGCAGAAGATGCTGACCAAAATACATTGATGCTTGGAAGAAACACATCGATGATGATGAGCAAGCAGTTTGCATAATGCTTGGCTCTATGTCGTACGAACTTCAGAAAGCTCACGAAGATATGGATGCTCAAACATCATCTTTCACTTGAAGGAGTTGTATGCAACTTCTGTTCATACCGTGAGATTCCAAGTGTCATGTGCCTTATTCCAAACAAGGTATAAGAAGGATCTATTAGTGGACATGTGCTTAAGATGATTGGCCACATTGAAAAATTGGCCAACCTCGGGTTCATTATGGATCATGAGATAGGTCACGATCTAATTCTTCAGTCCTTACAAAAGACTTCTCTAACTTTATTATGCAGTTTCATCTGTCTAATAAAGAAGCTACTTTAGAAGAATTGCACAATCTGATAAAGCAAGTAGAGAAGGACTTGAAACCGGAGCTTAAACCCTTCGTCATGCTTACGGGTACGGACCTGAAGCCACGAGACCCAAAGAAAAATAAGGGCAAGGCCAAGTCTCTAGATCACCTAAATCCCAATGGTAAGGTGGAGAAGAAAAAAGGAAAGGGGAAATGTTGCTTTTGTGGAAAGAATGGTCATTGGAAGAAAGAAAGAGACTGCAGATCCTTGAAAGCCAAGGAAGCTAGGGAAGCTCAAGAGGCCAAGAAGCCCAATGCTTCAGGTATGTTGTATATGATTGAACTATATTCTCAAACTCTAAACCTTCTATTTGGGTGCTTGACACCGGTTGTGGGACTCAATTGTATAACAATGTGTAAGGCCTGAGAAACAATAGGAGACTCCGTCATGGGGAGGTTGACTTATGCATGGGTAATGGAGCAAAACTGGTTGCATTGTGCGTGGGGACTTATTCATTAGTTTTGTCGAATGGTTTAGTTTTAGACTTAGAAGATTGTGTTTATTTACCTTCTCTAGTAAAGAACATCATTTCAATTTCTTCTTTATGTAATAAAGGCTTTTCATGCATAATAAGTTGTAATGAATGTTCTATTTATTTCAAGGAAATAAAATATGGAGATGGTATTTTGAATAATGGTATCTATGTCTTACAAACTAACAAAGAATGTTCAACCTCTAATATATACAACGTTAACTCGAATAATCTCAATGAATCACTTATATGGCACAGTCGCTTAGGTCATTTCAATGAAATAAGATTAACTAAGCTACATAAGGATGGGTATTTCAAACACTTCAAATACGAACCTTATGGAACTTGTGAGTCTTGTTTACTTGGTAAATAACCAAATTACCCTTCAAAGGTAAAAGACAGTGTGCGGAGAGACGTTAGAACTCATACACTCTAATGTATGCGGACCAATGTCAGTCATCGCTAGAGGTGGATTCTCCTACTTCATTACATTTATCGATGATCACTCGCGATATGGGTATGTGTACCTTATGCGGTACAAATCTGAATCCTTTGAGAAATTCAAAGACTTCAAAGCTGAAGTAGAAAAACAACTTAATAAAAGTATTAAGTCACTAAGGTCTGACCGAGGTGGTGAATACTTAAGCAATGAATTTCAAGATTACTTGAGAGAAAATGGCATTGTTTCCTAGTGGACTCCTCCGGAACTCCACAGCATAATGAGGTATCCGAAAGGAGAAATTGGATATTATTAGATATGGTCCGATCAATGATGCCAGGCACGGATCTACCTCTTTCATTTTGGGTTCTTGCTTTAGAAACTGCAACTACTACTAAACCAAGTTCCTTCCAAGACTGTTAGTCAAACACCATATGAGTTATGGTCTGGGAAATGTCCTAGTCTTAGTTATCTAGAGTTTGGGACAAACTAACAAATTGGATGATAGGGCAGTTAAATGTAAGTTTGTACGATATGCCTTGAACTCAAGAGCATACGTGTTCTACGTCCCAAATGAACAAAGAACATTTGTCTCACGAAATGCTAAATTTCTGGAGAATGAATTCCTTCTCAGAAATATAGTGGGAGTAGACTTGACCTCGATAAGGTACGAGAAGAACAAACTAACATAGAACTAAACTCCAGGCCCCTCAAAAGGGCAGCGACGGAACAACCATAAGGTTATGAACTTAGAAGGTCTGTAGGGAAAGATATGAGCCTGGAAAGATATGGTTTCCATATTGATAAGGAACATGATCATGTCATTGATAATGACGATCCCACCAGTTATGATGAAGCAATGCGTGATATTAATTCAGTCAAGTGGCTTGAGGCCATGAAATCTGAAATAGACTCTATGTATCATAATCAAGTCTGGGATTTGGTGGATGCACCTGAAGGGATAAAACCCATAGGCTGCAAGTGGATTTACAAGCGTAAAACTGATGCAGAAGGCAACATCCAAACCTATAAGGCTAGGTTGGTGGCAAAAGGTTGTAGACAAATCCAAAGAATTGACTATGACGAAACCTTCTCGCATGTTGCAATGATAAAGTCCATTCAAATTTTACTGGCACTATCTGCACACTTTGATTATGAGATTTGGCATATGGATGTCAAAACAGATTTCCTTAATGGGAACCTCGGTAGAGGAAGTCTATATGACATAACCTGAGGGGTTTGCATCTAAGGAAGATCATAATAAAGTATGCAAGTTTAAACGATCCATTTATGGACTCATACAAGCCTCCAGAAGTTGGAATATACGATTTGATGAGACAATCAAAGAATTTGACTTCATCAAAAATGTAGACGAGCCTTGTGTTTTAGGGGAAAAATAGTGGGAGTGCTGTTATATTTCTTATATTATATGTCGATGACATATAAATCATCGGGAATGATATTCCAATGATGCAAGCCACCAAGCAATGGTTATCTCAGAATTTCTCCATGAAAGATTTGGGAGAAGCATCCTACATCTTCGACATTAAGATCTACCATAATAGATCTAAGAGGTTGTTAGGACTTTCTCAATCTACGTACATAGATAAAGTTTTGAAAAGATTCGAAATGGAAGATTCCAAAAGAGGTAATTTACCTATTTGTCATGGAATCAAATTATCTAAGGAGCAATGTCCACATACTCTTTCAGATAGAGAGCGTATGGTGGGATCCCTTATGCTTCAGTAATAGGATAGATCATGTACGCCATGCTATGTACAAGACCTGATGTCTCTTATGCTCTTAGCATAACGAGCAGGTATCAGGCAAATCCTGTTGAGCATACTGGGCATTGTCAAAACAATCCTCAAGTATCTGAGAAGAACTAAGGATGTGTTTTTAACATACGAAGAGTTTCTTAGATAAAAGTCATTGGTTACTGTGATGGCGAGCTTCAGACCGATAGGGATGGACATCAGATCACAAATAGGATATCTGTTTACTCTGAATGGCGGTGCTGTCAGTTGGAAAAGCTCAAAGCAGTCAACTACAGTAGACTCCACCATTGAAGCCGAGTATATTGCAGCATCTGAGGCAGCTAAAGAAGCAGTCTGGATAAAGAAGTTCATCATGGAGCTGGAAGTGCTTCTCGCGATAAAGAATGGCGTCACGATGTACTATGACAACATGGCGGATATTTCTCAATCAAAGGAACTAAGGTCCCAACCAGAAATCCAAGCATGTACTACTCAGGCGATTTCATCTCATCAGGGAGATTGTTGAGAGAAAGAAGTTATTATAGAGAAAATACCCACATAAGATAATCTTGCAGATTCTCTGACTAAAGGGCTGACTCAACAAAAGCAAGATAGGCACCCAAGAGTATGGTGTCCAGATTCATACTAGTTGGCTATAGTGCAAGTGGGAGATTGTTAGAAGATATGCCCTATACCCAACTGTGTATGGGCTATATATACAGGTATTTGCAATATTTTCATTAATTAATTAATGTAAATCTTTATTATATGTGTCTTACATAAATTATATTAATCATCAAACATTGTATTAAAGCCCTTGGAGTAATAAGATGATGGCTTCCATGCCTTATGAGAATCATTACTCCTAAACGTTCTTAGTCATAGTTTTGTGAATAATCTGGGCGTTCACAAAGCGAACAGACTAGCATGATGATATGATCCGCCCTTAAGTGGGGTAGCCGATCTCATAGGTTACTAGCAGTGATCCGTCCGCTTGGTGTATCACATGGATGCATGAGTTGCTCGTGTCCATTGAACTGACCGCCGAAAGTTTTCACATGGAGTGTTTATCCCATGTGTCTGTGAGAACTTTCATGTATTGATTGTATGACTAGTCCTTAGACTTGAGATCTTTACAATCATATGTATGGATCAAATGACTTTGACATTCTCCTTCCCCGGTTCAAAAGATCCGGTCATAAAGGTATTATTGGGTCATTTGTTGAAACACATGAAGTTTGTAAAGATACAACAGAGAATCGCCACTCTCTCGGATAATATTTTCATATAAAAGTAGTATTTCAGTTCGTGGGTTGATATGTGTGATTAGTGCTTGAGACTGTGGCCGCAGCGGAAGAATCATGTGAGATTCTTGGGTTAGCACGATTCATGACACTATCAACATCATACCTTTGACTATATGGGTAGACATTTTCCATACCCTAGGTCAAACGTTGGGATATAGTGAGGCGAGGGACTGTATCATATGTAAATCGCATACATAATGGGTATATAATATCTTTCCATCTCATTTGGGGGCCTTGGCATGTAACACCCTGATTTATTTTTCCCAATTTTCGTTTATTAATTATGAGTGTTAGGAATTTAAGGACTAAATTGTTAGGTTTATTAAAGTTCGAATTAAAAATGATAAAAGTGATAAATTTAGGGTGGCAAATGATAATTGCCATGTTGTATGTATTATAAACACACACAAAACCCTTAAAACATCCAGCAGCCACTTTTTTAAAAAATAAACAGCAGCATGCGTGAGAGAGAGAGAGAGAAAAGAGAGAAAAAGAAGAAAAAGAGAGAAAAGAGAGAGATTTAGCCCCAATCCATCCGATTCGGATCCATTCTCGATCGGGACTTTTAGGAAAAGTGTAGATCTCGACGAGAAGAATATTTTGGTGGTGGTTTCATCTCGGGAAACTCCCAATTTCCACAGAAATCCTGGTAAGAAACTTTTAATGGTTTTTCTTGATTTCCCGTTGATCCGGAACACTGATCGACGAACCGTCAGCGGTATTGGAACCGGAAGGGGGAAAGGAACGCTCGGCCACCGGAATTTTTGAAATCTGACCGGCGTGTGGCGCTCACACGTGCCTTATGTAGCGGCGCGTGAAGCCCATTCGCGGCCCTGGATGAACGGCGCATATGGGACACGCCCGACAGTATGTTCCCTCCGACTTCCCGAGTGTCCCTCTGTGATTTCCCCGACATTCCGAGTAGTAACAGACCTCCGAATCTTAATTTTCGTATAATTCATTGTCTCTTTAGGTGATCATGATACCGTAAGCGAAGTCAGTCTTGCTGCATAGTTCCTTTATCTGTAGTCAGCTCGCCAGGTGCGTGGATAAGCCTGTAATATTGATGTTTTCAAAAGTATATAGTATGTATGTTTTCTTAAATGAATTTTCAAGGTAATGCATTAAATGATTTTGTTTTTAGAAGTTATATTTTGGTATAAGTATGGATCGGAAATTGATTATGTTGAAATCATGTGTTTGTCATATATGATAAACTTTCATGATTTGAGATATATGAGCATGTGTTTTCGAAATGATTTTTATGTTAGGATGCACCCCGTGTACTTATATGTGCCAAATTATTTGTCGTGAGACGAGGTCTCATATTGCCAGTTTTTCTTCTCCGGATGCCAGTTATTGCCGTGGGGATGCCCCATGTTGCCAGCTTTGCCGTATTGTCACGAGAGTGTGCATATAGATGAATAAACAACTTTATTATTACAGAGTATTCTTGAGAAGAATGAGTTTTATGAGAAATGAGAATTATGATTTCAAGTAAATGTTTGAAATATCGATTTACAGCTTATATATTTATTTATATTATGAAAGACTTATTCGATCCGCTTTGTTACTTGTTTATCCACGGCACTAAGCTATGATCCATTACACTAAGCATGAGCTTACCCCTTCCTTAAACATTTCAGGTTTAGCAGATTGGTAGATCATTCTTTTCATCTGCTATTTCATCATCTTTTCCTGCCAATAGAGAAAGGTTGTGCCAACAGTAGAGCGTCATTATTATGATTTGAGATTATAATTCTAGATATGTCATTCTTGAGAGAATTTTGTCATTTGATTTTTGGCACGGAGCCTATTTTAATACTTGTAGTACTTATCTTTATTATGGATAATCATTTTGAGTTGGATCATGAGATCTTATCTATATGAGGATTTTTATTCAATTTAGATTTTTCCTTTGTGTTTGGAGATTAGCAAATATTACAGGGGAAACTCTGTCCGTTTCAAATCCCCGTCTCACCTCTAACCTACTTAAGGGGACGGGTGTGACATTTAATGGTATCAGAGCCAGGTTCATAGATTCTGTAGACATTTATTTTCTTAGCTAGTTATTATATGTTTATTAGCAGTTGATATCTTTCTTGTGTTTTTAGATGCCTCCGCATTCTAGAGTTTGAGGTTCAGGTCAAGTTCGTACTCGTAGGGTAGCAATTGTTGGCCAACCTTCTAGGGAATCTCCAATTGATGAGGAGGTTAATTCTTACGTCGGGGAACCTTTTGAATGGAACCCTATTCCTCTTTAGTTAGAAGATTCGCCTGCCTTTGGTATATGAATTTCGAGGACGAAATTTCTTTTAAGGGGGAGAGAGTTGTAACACCACGATTTATTTTTCCCAATTTTAATTTATTAATTATGAGTGTTAGGAATTTAAGGACTAAATTGTTAGGTTTATTAAAGTTCGAATTAAAAATGATAAAAGTGACAAATTTATGGTGGCAAATGATAATTGCCATGTAGTATGTATTATAAACACACACAAAACCCTAAAACATCCAGCAGCCACTTTTTTAAAAATAAACAGCAGCAGGCGTGAGAGAGAGAAAAAGAAGAAAAAGAGAGAAAAGAGAGAGATTTGGCCCCAATCCGTCCGATTCGGATCCGTTCTCGATCGGGTCTTTTAGGAAAAGTGTAGATCTCGACGAGAAGAATATTTTGGTGGTGGTTTCATCTCGGGAAACTCCCAATTTCCACAGAAATCTCGGTAAGAAACTTTTAATGGTTTTTCTTGATTTCCTATTGATCCTGAACTCCGATTGACGAACCGTCAGCGGTATTGGAACTAGAAGGGGGAGAGGAACGCTCGGCCGCTGGAATTTTTGAAATCCGATCGAGGCGTGGCGCTCACACGCGCCTTATGCGGTGGTGAGTGAAGCCCTGGAAGAACGGCGCTTGTCCCACACGCGCCGGACAGTATGTTCCCTCTGACTTCCCGAGTCTCCCTCTGTGATTTCTCGACCATTCCGAGTAGTAACAGACCTCCGAATCTTAATTTTCATATAATTCTTTGTCTCTTTAGGTAATCAGGAAACCGTAAGCGGGGACAGTCCTGCTGCATAGTTCCTTTATCTGTAGTCAGCTCGCCAGGTGCGTGGATAAGCCTGTAACATTGATGTTTTCAAAAGTATATAGTATGTATGCTTTCTTAAATGAATTTTCAGGTAATTCTTTAAATGATTTTGTTTTTAGAAAGTTATATTTTGGTATAAAGTATGGATCAGATATTGATTATGTTGAAATCATGTGTTTGTCATATATGATAAACTTGCATGATTTGAGATATATGAGCATGTGTTTTTGAAATGATTTTTATGTTAGGATGCACCTCGTGTACTTATATGTGCCAGATTATTTTTCGTGAGACGAAGTCTCATGTTGCCAGTTTTTGCTCCGGATGCCAGTTATTGCCGTGGGGATGCCCCATGTTGCCAGCTTTGCCGTATTGTCTCGAGAGTGTGCATATAGATGAATAAACAGCTTTATTATTACAGAGTATTCTTGAGAAGAATGAGTTTTATGAGAAATGAGAATTATGATTTCAAGTAAATGTTTGAAATATCGATTTACAGCTTATATATTTATTTATATTATGAAAAAATTATTTGATCCGCTTTGTTACTTATTTATCCACGGTACTAATACGTAATTTGTTCGCGAGAATGATATGAGACAGTATCAGTCCACGAAGGATAAATCATTAAATATCCCTAGTCAGAGTATTATCGAGATTGGACATCGATAAATACGTAAAGACTAGTATTGCACTTGTTCGCGTTGTGAGGGCACAATGACATAGTTCTCATATATTTGGGTAAGGATACTCATGCAAGTGTAATAGGAGGTTGTGTTTTATCGATGGTACGGGAAACAGCTTCGCTCTGGATAAGACCAACTCGGAATTCCATTGGTAGTATGACTATGTGTCTATGGAAGTCCGAAATCAGGGTAGGTGTTATTTGTGGTCTTAACCTGAGACTTGCACCGCTAATACTTGCGACAATCAATATACTTTGGTTGAGGTCGTCCAGGGCTTTAACAGGTTATGTGTACGCCAATACTGGGTATATTGAGAATCGTAGTGTGTTGGGTGTGATGTCAAGATGAAAGTGTCACTCCAGTCATATGGAGATGATGGTCATGTATGATACGGGACTGGTTCTCTTAATGCTGCAGCTATCAAGATAAAATGACAAGGTCAGGTTTATCCGATTATAGAGACTAGTTACCAGACATCCGACATGTGCTTCGTACGGGGCATACACAATTCTATCCCTAGGCCTAACACGTGATCATCTGATACTGGACAAAAATACGCAATACTACGTATACTACGCCTGATATAGATCATTTATTCCTGTAAGGATATTTCCGGAGAATTTGGTAGG
Organism: Zanthoxylum bungeanum; assembly: GCA_019454045.1. NCBI lineage: Eukaryota > Viridiplantae > Streptophyta > Magnoliopsida > Sapindales > Rutaceae > Zanthoxylum > Zanthoxylum bungeanum. The sequence continues at coordinate 8,905 of SKCR01032149.1, forward strand.
CATGGCGCTTTGCTAGAGGCCAACCTTGTCTTGTAAATCGGTAAAACATAGTACTTGGTACTTACGTGTTCGGATAGTCCGACGACCGAATTTACTGCCAACATATCCGGGGATCTCATGGGTCGCTTCCCAAAGATTCACCGATGACGTATTGACCTGCGTAAACACACACGTATAACGCAAGCGTACGTATCGTTCAAGTAGTATAAAAAATATCGATCCCACAAGGACTTAATACCTAAGCTATTAATTTTATGAGGTCAAATGATTACTAGTATCTAACAGGTTGTTTGATTGATTTGAAATGGCGACGATTCTAAATTTAAAGACAAGTAAAAATTGTTCGAAAGTATCTAGGGTTGTGAATCTTTTCAATATTATTTAAAGATGAAGTGGTTATCCTATAGTTGGGTAATATATTGATTTATTAACCTAGAACACTAAATTATGTGAAAGCCTCTTCCGATGGTCAATTACAAATACCTAGTATAATCCAATTGAACCATATGTCTATTTCAACCAAATTACCTAGATTCATTAAGATTAAGTTCCAATTAAGGCTACCCCCGCCCGACAGGTATATTCTTATCCTGTAAGGAAATCTATTAAAAGAGTTATCTCTCCTCAAGGAAGATCGTGGGCTATTGAGTCTAAGGTCTTAAACTTAAAATCCCTATGTCTAGTTCATTTTAAGTTTACCTAATCAATTTTATTAATGGCCAGTTAATAAAAAGCATTAAGATTAAGACTCAATAAATAAATCTTTATATTACCCAACTATAATCTAACTCTTCTAAACCAGTGAAATTGAAATTCATCACAACCCTAGATAACTAACTTAGTTATGACACATGGCTAGGGCTAGTAAAAACTTAAAAGTAAAAGCCATAAAGTAAAAATGTGAAATAGTAAATGCGGTAAAGTAAATACTGAAAAGTAAATAACAATAAAATAAAATGCTAAGGTAAAAGGAATTACTTTTACTATTTACTATTTTAGATATCTCCCATAAAATAATATATAAACTTGTGATAATATTACCAACCAGCCATATAGGCGGTAACCTGATTAATTCAAATTAAGTCCGACCAGCCATAAAGGCGGTATGATTTGTCCATGAACCTGCCATATAGGCGGTAAGAAATTTAATTATCAACCAGCCATATAGGCGGTATCCTGGATTAGTCAGGTTTAAACCAATTTAAATTTAATAGCCAACCGACCAATATGGCGGTATCCGTATTAAGTCAAATTTTAAATAGTAAATATTTATATTTAAGGGAGATTAATCTAAATAGTAATAGTAAAAGAATTACCTTTCACCTTAGCAATGAGAAGTTACCTCATCATGGTTGAATAGTAAAACTGAAACAGTAAAAACAAGATAAATTACTATTACTATTACAGAAAGTAATTACTATTACAACAATGGTATCAGAGCAAGGTTTGAGCATGAAAACGTTTAGGGTTAAAATTTGGGTAAATTGATTTTGAGCATGAATTGTGAAATTGGATGAATGAATATGCTTAAATGTGTTTGAATTGAAGTTTGATTGGATCAATTTCAAGAAAATTGGTTTGGAACAATTTTGCCCAAATTTGGATGGCTTAGCCGAATGCCTTTTGCCCTAAAATGTCTTGGATTTTTTATTGTTGATTCATTGGATGAGTTAGAATCATTCGGGAATGTGATTTAAATGTCGATTGTGGAATTAATTGGATTGAATTCGAATCGGACACAAATCCCCTCCCTTGGCCGAGACTTGTAGCATGTAAATTGGGTTTGATTTTAATCAAAATGTGTTGGACATGTGATGATGATGATGAACATGATTAATTGGGCTAATTGGTGTTTTGGAAATATTGAATTGGTTAATTAATTGTGTTATACACTTTAGATTAATTAAACATTAATTTGGAATTTTTGTGTTTGGTTAAATTGGCTTAAAATTGGATTTGGGCCTTTTGTGTTGTAATTGGGCTTGTTGGGCTTTTTTGTACAAAGTTGGGTTTAGGCAAAATTGGTTTAACCCAATTGGGCCCAAACCCGCTTCCATAAAGCCCAAATGCGACTTAATGGACCTTTAAAGTTTAATTGGGCCTAATGGGCCAAGATTGATTTCTAGGCTTATGGGGTAATTCCCGGATTAGACTTTGGTTATCGGTTTGACCCGATTTGACCAAAAGTCCATGCCTTAAGAAATTAATTAAAAGCCCATTGGACTTTAATTAAATTGACGTTGGACGTTAATCGGGCTTTGAGACCCGTTACGATTAAATTTGGAATTTAAGTCGTAAAAGTTCATTAATAAAGTGTAATATTTAATTTGGAATTAAATAAGCGAATTAGAATTGAATGCATATTAAATTGGATTTAATGATGTAGTTTAATTTAATTCGAGAATTCGTACTTTGAGTACTTATTCGCAAAACGAGTTTGACTCGAGCAAAATCAAATCGTTGTTTGAACATTGGATGATCACTAATTATCAGATTAATTAATTTGATTAGATTGATTGATAACATGCTTGTGTGAATACATGGTTGTGATGCATGAATAATGTATATCAGATGGATATTAGATGGGTGGGACAATTTTATAAATTGTTGTAATAAATTTGATTTATTAAATTTGACCTGCGTGTCCAGCCTTATTACCTCTCTATTCTTTGTATCTCTTCTCACTTATTCCCCTCAATGTAAATGAGGTTTCTTTAGAAGTGTAGTGTAACTGGTAGAAGTAAATACTTGTGCTAGCGGGAGAGAGAAGTGAGAGATTTGATCTAGGATCATTGTGTAAAGTATTAATCCGCATATCATTATTACTTTATTCTACGCGCTTTATTATGTGTTTAGAATGCATGTTTAAGGGTGTATGATGATGAGACCTTAACAAAGATAATAAATTGGTTGCCAATTTGCACTCGAAAAACCCTCGAAAAATATTAAGCGTTTTTCCTTCCATTGAGTGATTCTCACTCAAGATCCGAGACTGGCATTGGCTTGTTGGCCAAAGTCAAGGTCTTTGTCCGTCGAGGATGTGTTTGAATCACGAAGGCTTTGTTCCATATTGGTGTCTTGTCCAAGTCAAGACCACTTCTTGTCCATCGACATTGATTACGAAGCTTTCCATGGTCAATGGGTCGCGCTTGACTGGGATCACTAAGTTTGTTGTGCCAAAGCCAGGCTAAGTTGATTCAGAGGAAAAAGGTTAGGTAATACATTGGATGTATTGGCATATATAAGATATATGTTTCGGACTTGGACGTCCCCCTACCGGATCTAGGAATTGGATTGGATCCAATCGTTCTTAGAAATCTACCTAGTTAATTATCATACAATTTGTTGGCCAAAGTCAAGATTGTGTGATATTTAACGAGATCCTAGCCCACTAGGAAACACGGTTTCCCGAGTACTCGACATAGGGTTAGAGGCTCGCCGAAAAATAGTGGCAGGTAAGAATTGAATTGTAATACTCGTTCAATTACTCGCCATACTCGCTCGAACAAATATCATTTCGTCAAATAAATTAAATGTTAGTTGGACTAATATTTAAATGTTGTTTTTAAAATAGTTGGACTATATTCAAACTATTCATTTATAGTTGATTTTATAATTGGATTATAGTAATCAATATAATTGATTTTAATCTATTAAATTATAGTTGATTAAATAGTTGGACTATTGTAATCATTATAATAAATAGTACCTAATCGTTGATTAAATAGTTGAACTATTAAAATCAAGATATAATTGAAAGATTGACATTTAAAACATAATCCTAGGGAAAATGTATTTAAATGGTTTAATTTTCAAATTGGAAATTAATAAGTTACTTTATTTGATAAAATAACATATTTTGCCTAAGCCCGGAGTTAAGCAAATAGTAGAGCATAATCTTTGGAAGATTTATGTAATGATAACTTAAGTACTTAATCCATTAAGCTTGTCGCAGTAGACTCCTTAATTTCTTGATCAGAACTAAGGATTAGATCCTTAAAGTATGATAATGAAATTGAAGGATCTTCATAAAACTATACTTAGATTTTAGAAGTACTAAATTGCAATAAATAACTCTTGGAGAGTTAATGACTATTCTCAAGGAGACAAAGTCAAAGTTTGCAATTAGGCAAGTAGCGCTAGTCGCACTTTATTTCGATATTCTAGAAGGCTTAGGCTAGGCCAAAAGCTTCTGGAGTGTTGAAACTGGCAAAGGAAAAATCATTATAATCTTCTGGGAAGATAAATGACATATCCCAAAATGTCTGCTTAATTGTGGCAAACGGGATCGCGGAAGCGTGACTGTCGTTTGGACAAAGCAGACATGAAGGAATTGAAGAACTAGCAAGGCTCTAACTTCAAATATGTTTTTCACATTATGTTCACAGCTAGTATTAAAATTAGATTTTAAATACTTAGTGTGGTACATATATATATTGATCTTCAGAATATGTTTGAACAAGATAACTAACTTCAATAGAGATTTATCTGTGAATAGGAAACGGGACGAAAGTCGCTGTTTCAACCGTAGATACCTAAGTTTAGGAATTACCTTCGGGTGTGTACTTAAATAAGGAACTGTTATAATGTAACTAGTTTGACTAGAAACATTATCTTTATATCAGTGTTTAACCCGCTGCGGGTGAACCTTTATATTCTAGAACACTAAAGTGTTTTATTATATAAAGATGATATTGAGATAAACACATTAGATTTGAATAACAGAATTTATATTTTGAATATAATTAAATCTCAAATGTATATAATGACAAACAAACAGATCAAACTGATTTGATCAGAAGAAACTAATATTGTGGCATTGTTGTCTAGGACACAATTAAACAAGACTCGTATATCCACACTTTTGAAGAGTGGGTACTCGGACTGATTTGATTCCATTCAAATAAAGTCTATAAATCTAGTTTATTGGGCAAAGTGCCTAAAACACTGTTTACTTGGTAAAAGTGTAAATGCCACCGATCTGTAAGCCCTAGTTCATAGTGAAGCAAGTGGGCCCATGTCTAGCTAGGCTAGAGGTGGATATGATATTTTCATGACCTTTACGGATGTGGCATCGCGTTATAGTTATGTGTCTCTTTTGAAACACAAATCAGAAACTTTTAAGTTTCGACACGAAAATAGACAAACAGATCGGCTAAATTATTAAACCATCACGGTTAGACCGTAATGAAAATACTTAAGCAATAAGTTTCTAATATGATTGAAAGAGTATAGTATTCTTTCAATGAGGACTCCTCCCGGAACACTCATCCTGACGGTGTGTCGAACCAGAGTAACTGAATCTTGTTGGACATGACAAGGTTAATCATGAGTCGCTCTGAGCTACCATTTCCTTCAACGGATAAACTTTAAAGTGCAAGAACTTATTTAGAATAAGGTTCCATTAAAATATGTTAGACAGATTTCATATTAGATATGAACAGGAAAGAAACTGGGTTTCACATTCCTGAGAATTTGGGTATGCTAGGCATATGTTTGGATGATACCAAACTAGAACCCAAATTGGATAATTGCCAATTGTAGGTTATCCTAGGGATACCATAAGTATTGTATTATACATCTCACAAGAGAACAATTAGATTGTTGCTCACCATGCGGTTTTCCTAAGAGGAATACCAATATGCAGTGGTAAGTGGGAGATAGTAAAACTCGATGAAAATCGGAGTAATACTATTGAAGGAAGGCACCGATTCCTAGTGGAACACAATTAGTTCATCAAGGATGAATCTATACCATTAATCTTCGAAAACACAAGAACCGCGTAGTCGGAGAGAGTCAGAAAACAACCTGGGGTATGGGTTTCTGATCTCACCTCATAAAGATGTCTATCTTTTGAGGTATAACCAACTGACTAAGTATGAGGAAGTGATACAAGGTATCGACTCCCTATTATGGCAAAGTGCCATATAATCTGAAATGGATCCATGTATATCAACTATGTTTAGATACTAGTTGATGTACCGCAAGACATTGTGCCTACTGGTACTATATAAGTCTTCAAGAAGACATACATGGATGGCAACATACCAACGTATAAAGCTAGGCTTTTAGCGGAAAGGTATCGTTATCAACATTGTGTTGACTACAATTCAACCTTTTACCTGTTGCCACGATAAATCCATTTGGATAATGCTTGCTAAAACTGCATGTTTCATTTATGAAATATGTCAGCTTAACGGGAAAATCGCTTTCCTGAAAATGAAACCTTTTGGAGGATGTTTACAACATCCTGACGGTTTTTGTCGTACCATAACAAGCAAACAAGGTTTGCAGGTTACTCGATCCATGTATGGATTGAAGCAAGCATAGGTTCTTGGAAATGTCGTTTTGATGTAATCATAATTGTTTATGATTTAATTCAAAAACGAATAGATTCTTGTGTATATAAGAGGGTTAGTGGGAGCGCACTGACAGTGGATGTCTTATAAATAATGATAATATGTCATTTCATGGAAATGATATTCCCATAAAAACAATCGGTGAAAGCTTGGATTTCGAGAAAACTCTCCGAGAACTCATACATTGAAAAATGTACCTACCTGGTGTCTCATACGCTTTGAGAATATGGATTCACAAACAGGCCAATCCGAGTGATAGTCACTGGATTGAAGTTAAGAACATCCGTTAGTATCTTAGAGAACTAAGGATGCTGTCTTAATCTATGGAGAAGGAGAACTTGAAGTGACTGAGATCACTGTAGCAAGTTTCCTAACCGATAAGACAAATATAAGTCGCAAACGGTACTACAAAGTTTGAATAACTGAACAGTGATCTGGAAATCTTCCAAGCATATACTGTTACCGAATAAACAACAAATGCGGGTTATTGCTGCAGCTGAGGCGGCAATACAAGCCTTCTGGGTACATAAGGTAATCTAATTAGATTAGATATAATTCTGTTAGCAGTTGAGCTAGGCGTCAGCACAGGCTAAAGAATTAATGGTCTCATCAACGATCCAGATACATACTTCGATATTCATCTGATTCATTCGGATCATACATCGTAGCGATGTGATGATCGAATAAATCGCATCATATAATAGTCATGCAAATCCGCTGACGAAAGCTTTTCTCAGCAGTTTGAGCCAACCGTACATAGTTCGGGTGTCAAGCACTCGAGTGACTGGCTATAGGCCAAGTGGGAGATTGTTGGACAATTATGACCCATAGAGTCACTATTTGTACAGATCATTATGTTGTTGTACAAATTAACTATGTGACAAAGGAGATTGCACTCTTATCATTTGTGATTAGATCACCTAGATATATAAATGATAGGAGGTCCCTATGATTTGTTCCTGGACGGAGAATGATATGAGACAGTATAAGTCCACGAAGGATAAATCATTAAATATCCCTAGTCATAGTATTATCAAGATTGGACATCGATAAATACGTAAAAGACTAGTATTGCACTTGTGCGCGTTGTGAAGGCACAACGGCATAGTTCTCATATATTTGGGTATAGGATACTCATGCAAGTGTAATAGGAGGTTGTGTTTTACCGATGGTACAGGAAACAGCTTCGCTCTGGATAAGACCCCCTCGGAATTCCATTGGTAGTATGAATATGTGTCTATGGAAGTCCGAAATCAGGGTAGGTGTATTTGGTCTTAACCTGAGACTTGCACCGCTAATACTTGCGACAATCAATATACTTTGGTTGAGGTTGTCCAGGGCTTTAACAGGTTCTGTGTACACCAATACTGGGTATATTGAGAATCGTAGTGTGTTGGGTGTGATGTCATGACGGAAGTGTCACTCTAGTCATATGGAGATGATGGTCACGTATGATACGCGACTGGTTCTCTTAAATGCTGCAGCTATCGAGATAAAATGACAAGGTCAGGTTTATCCGATTATAGAGACTAGTCACCAGACATCCGACATGTGTTTCGTACGGGGCTGACACAATTCCAGCCCCAGGCCTAGCACGTGTTCATCTGATACTGGACAGAAATACGCAATACTACGTATACTACGCCTGATATTGATCATTTATTCCTGTAAGGATATTTTCAGAGAATTGGGTAGGCATGGCGCTTTGCTAGAGGGAAACCTTGTCTTGTAAATTGGTAAAACGTAGTACTTGGTACTTACGTGTTCGGATAGTCCGACGACCGAATTTACTGCCAACATATCCGGGGATCACATGGGTCGCTTCCCAAAGATTCACCGATGACGTATGACTCGCACTCTAAATTAATCTGGGATTAATTAGAAGAGAGAGCAAATTAATCTGGGATTAATTACGGAGATATTTTATCTGGGATAAAATATCAATTAAAGAGAGATAACGATTAATTTGGAATTGATCGAGAAATAAATATATTTGATATATTAAACGAATTGGATTTCGACGCGGAATTAAAATTAGATTTTAATTCGGGCGAACGAATTAATTTAGAATTAATTCGTTAGCGACGTAAATAGTGACTTCGCTAGGAGTAATCATTCAATTATGACACATCGGAAAATTCGTTAATTTGGAATTAGCGAACCCGAGCCCGAGATTATTTGCGAGCGCATTCGCATTTCGAATTCGAGTACGGCACGCAAGTCATATCAAGCGTCAAATCGTTAGTCGCATCTAGCATCACATCAAGCGTCAAATCATGTCACTTTGAGTGATGTGACACTTGATTGATTGATGTGATTGATTGATGGTAGTTGTTGGAATGGTTGTTGAGCATTTACCATTTGACTTTTTGGAAGGCAAAAAGTGGTAATTCATTTAATTATTTTTGAAAAATATATAAGTGTATTATATACACTTTTCAAGCTAATCTAACACAATTCTCTCTTCCTCTCATCTCTCTCATCTCACGCCCAATGGACTCCAAATAGCTCACTAGTTTTGACAAAAAAATGTGAGCAGTGGGAAGCACTAGAGTGTGATTTTGTGGCTAAATCACAAGTGCTAGCACACTTACGAGACATGCGAAGGTGATAGGGAAGTCTACCCATGAGCTGGGAACCATTCGACGAAGCTTGGAACTTGAAGAAGGACCAAATGGAGGCCAACCAGTGAGCAGAAACTGCTCACTGCCGAATGCAGTGAAGAGAGAAGAATTTCGTTTTGTTTGTCTCCGCGTCGCTCAACCGATCGATGTAAGTATTCCGCAACTTCTCGATTGTTATTCACACATGTATTCATGCTTATTATTGATCTTGGGACCTTAATAGAAACCAACAGTTTGACAATTGTAAATTGTCATTTTCCATTTTTTTTTGTTTTTTGATAATGACTTTAATAATTACACATAACACACATTGGATTTTTCATCAATTTCGGTCTTGAAAACTTCAGAATTCGAAATTCTTATGAACATCAAAGTTGTAGATCTTTTAGTCTTATTTCATTTGGAACTTGAATTACCTCAATCCGATATTGAAGTAAAAATTTATGACCAAAATATGAAAATTGTGCAAAGTTTAAATTTCCGAAATTGTACTTCTTTAGAACGCCATTTCAAGTTTCCAACCTCCAAAATCCAAATGTCAAGTCCAGTTTTACCCTTCTTTGTTCCATATTTCATCTTGATTGATTTCGTTGAGTTCCGATTTTATTTTATTTGTAAAATAAAAAAATATATATCAAAACGTTCATAAAACTCAAGAAACTATACAAAATATTAAGTAAAATTGCGGTAAATATTGATTTATTTTTCGCTCATCATAACGCAGCGAAACGTGGAAAATTAAAATTTTTCGATTCCAATAAATTTTCTTGGGAAATTAAAATAAACTTATTTATTTTAATTACTCAATACTTAAAAACTGAAATTTTTTACCCAAAAATCATTTTTTAACTTATTTACCATTTGACCCCAAACTTTTGCATTTTGATCATTTTAGTCCTTAAATTGTCAAATAAAAATTTAAGTGATTCCAAATCAATCCCAAAATGATTTATAAATGTCCAACACATCAAAATACACAACTCAAAAGCCACAAAAACCTCAAATTGCCGAGAAGGCCATAAGGTTTCCAACTTGTGCATTTTGATTCAATCTTGTTCAAAATATGTCAAGATGAAATCCAATCATCACCTAAGTAAATATACATCATATATACATCATTACACAACACATATATGAAAAGACCCAAATTTGGAAAGGGTATAAACCCTAATTTTACAAATTCATCAAATTAAACAAATTACACCAAATTAAACAAATCTATTACTTTAATCAAGTCTCTACCACACCAAACAAGTATCACCACTTTGAAATAACTATAGAACAATTATAGATCATCAATGAGTGGCCTAACAACTCTACAATGGTAACTAGATCATCAAATGACCATCAGAATGCTTAATAACTTCTTATAAGCTTTCTTTGAATACCATACATGCAAACACCCATCATCAAAGCTTCCAACCATAAAAAACATAAACTATAAAGAGTAGAAAAACCTAATAACTACACATGTTGTAGCCAAGAATGAAAGGAATAAATTTCCCTCTAATGAAAGGTTGGAAATACTTACTAAATCTTAGCATTTCTTTGATTTTCTTCTTGTTTCTTTTCTTTTTCTCTCAACCTTATTTTGTTTATGTTTTAGAGGCTTGAACTTGTGTGAAGCAAAAATTGAAAAACATAACCTTTATATAGTTAGGTCATGGCCGAATTTGGTGGAAAAAATGAAACAAAATTTTTCAATTTTTCCAAACAAATATCTAACAAGTCAAAGCCAATTTGACAACATTTTCTTTAATTGTAAAGTCAAACTTATACACAAATTAATCATTTCCAAAATTTATCATAATGGTAGATATTTATATTTTAATTACTTTAATCATTTAATAATTAAATAATTAAATAATTAATTAAATAAATATCTCAAATATATGTATTATATTTACTTTAAATATCTCAAATACATATATTAATGATATATCTCAAATATCACAATTTGGCATTTAATTAATGTGTATTTAATAAAATCATATATTAAATACAAATACACATTAATTAGGAAATGATCAAAAGGTCCATTTACATGTATCTTTCGTTTAATCGTTAAACGATTTATAAATAATCAATATTATTCATAAAAGTTGCCACAGTGCTCTATGAGTATATTTCATTAGTGAGACTCTCTAGGTTCAGACATATCTGTCACGAAATCCAATTTCATGTCCATAATCTACCCACCCGTAAATTATGACAAACACGGATAAACTCATTGAACCATACAAGTCGAGGTCATTGCATACGTATAATTCCTTCGTCACACGTATTCAGATTTATCTCAGAGATATAAATGTAAACGTTAAACCTCTATATGTATAATCTCATCGACGTATCTATTAGCAATCTATAAAAATACACTTAGAACTCACTTCTAAAGTTTACCACGAGCCCACGATTTTATCTGATTGCTAATCTTATATGGACTACATATGCTCTGTACACAGAAATGATGGATTCTTTCTTGACACACACAGGATATCCTGAGGATCAGTCCACACCCAATGAACAGACGGAGGTCTGACCTTAATAGGTCGGTGACGTGACTGCCATCAAAGTGTGGAGGATATCTCATATATCCACAGTGGTATCTCAAGTTAAAGAATCATTATTCTACTCAACCCGAGAAGATTCTTATTGATGTTGGTGTAGCATATATTAAGAATCTTCGGTGAGTCGTTCAGTGTTTATCCGTTATAAACACCTACATATTTATATGAGTCTCCAAGACTCATGGTTCATTAACAAACCATTGGAATCCAAGATTCCAGTATACGACATTTACCAGTCTCAACGGGTTACTATACTGACCCAGTAGTGTAAATCATAATATATACATATCACTAAATCAGATTTAGTTTCAATCTAATAGTTATTAGATTGAATACATATATAAAAACACGAGGTGCAACCATTAATAAGTAATATTATGGAAAATGATATTGTTCGTATTCATGAATATGATATAAATACGATCTAGATTGGCTCTCCGAGCACCAACCCTAACAGTTGGTTGTGCTATATATGTTTTTCTTTATATATTTAGCCAATGGGGAAAATTATCAAAGGGGGAGAAAATCCTTATATTTGTGCTAACCTTGTTTTCAAGTGTTTTTGTTAGATAACACAATTTGCTGAGGGGATTTATGGCAGTTCAAATCATCAAGGTAAATTGGTTGAAATCTTTAGCCCTTACGATGTTCTTATTGCTTCTAGTCCAAATGGTTGAAATGTTATATTTTTTTCTTTGGACTATTTAAGTTTTGAAATTTTTTTTAATCTCATGTAATTGCTATACTCAAATAAGAAAAATTCATTTACAATTGTTATGCTTAAATAAATATGCCACTTATATGAGATAATACGCACCTTGTATTTTTTTTAATCATATCAATTATTATCAAATCTAACACACCCCACTATGTAATTATCATTTATGATCATGTTTATTTGTCCCAAAAAACAACCAAAAACACACACACCCACCCTTGACCTACCTCAACCCTCAAGCCTTTTATTTAATTAAACACTTTAATCATTCTTTCATTTTGTTACATACCAATGGGAGAGTGAAGGGTGAGTGTTGAAGACTAAATTCTAGGGAGCATTGACAATAATTATATGAGTTTTTAGAGAGAGAAATTGAGAGTAATTGTGGGGGGAATTTCTAGAGAGAGAAAGTATGTCCAAGAGAGAGAAATGCTTCATTCGACGTCATCTGAGCTCCGTTTCTGGAAGGTGACTACATCTGGAGAATTCCATCGATGAGACGAAGCCAACGCCACTAGACCGCCATCGAGACACCACCGGATGCGCCCTCATATGTAGCGACTTGTTATCCATGTGCCGCCATGCGTGAACGACACCTCCCGGATCATATTATTCCCCTCATCGAGATACGCAAGTTGGACACTTATTTTACCTAAATCAGACCCTCGGTTATTGAGAAATGAGCAAAATATGATAGTTATCGGTGTTTAACCGATCGTCGATAACCGTCGTGTTTTGGCCCCCACCACCACCATCACTGGGATCCTTGAGATATTTTCTGACCAGTGGCTCTTTCGTTGAGAGATATGTAGGTAGTTGGAGCTCGGTACGTGATTATTACCATTTTGAGGGTGTAAATGATAGAATTTGAAAGTTTTGGACTTAACTGTATATTTGCCTAATTAAGAGGGTAAAATTATAAATTTTATTTTTCAAGGGTTAATAGGTAATAATTGAGAGCTTGAGGACTTTATGGGCATAATAGGAAAGTTTAGGGGCTAAAATGGAAATTTTGAAAGTTTAGGGGTAAAACCATAATTTTGGAAAAAATTGAGAGACCCGATCATAATTTTACATTTTCAGATTCTCAGTGAGGATATAGACATATTAAGGACTTTTTTTATGGATAGAGATAAGTACAATGCACGATGATTCCCTTAACATAATTGTTTGTTGATTGATGGTTGTTGTGAAAGTCCATATATATATATATATATATATATATATATATATATGCATTGGTATATGTATAACTATATATATAGATATTGTGGAGATATAAATATTGAGTAATTGAAAGCATGAGAAATACGAATTCATGATTGTTGAGATGAGATTGATGGATTGGATATGAGATGAGATTGTATTGGATGATATGTGTTGTTATGTTATGCTGTAAGGTATTGTATAATAGTGGTCGGAGATGTGATGAGATATTTTGCGGGATAATATGGTGGGAAACCTTGGGAGTTGTGATGAGGTACTCTCTCATTGGTTTCAATCCACTATTATACTGGACCCGGATTAGAAATCATATTTGATAAATGTTTGTATTGTTGTGGGATGGTTGCTTGAGATGATATTATAATATATGTAATTTTCATATATATATATATATATATATATATCCCTATTTTGTTGGTGATGTCATGTTAAGAGTATGAGTGTTTTACTTACTGAGCTCTTTAAGCTCACTCACATTTTCCCCAAACATTCTAGATTGTTCGCAAGTAGCAGCAATAGCAGTACCAGAATTTGATCCACGTGTCACATATGTTTTTCAGGTTGGTCCAGATATTTAAGTCATTATTTGCATATTTTTAATATTTGTGTTGTAAATCATATAATTTGAGTATTATTCAGGGAATTAAAAATTGTAATTTAAGATGTATTATTTATACATATTGTTTGATTTGTATTACATATATAATGCTCGAGCTAAAGAAGTCTGCGAACCCCTTTCTAGGGTTGGGCTCGCTCTAGGGAGAGGGTCGTGACAGATTTGGTATAACAGCCTAGGGTTTTAGGTTCTGTAGACACATTGCATTAGATGAGGGTATTAAAATGGTAGTTTTGTGTCTGTAGGAAAATGTCTGGACGTGGTCATGGTACTGGTACTCAACATTGGAGAGGGATAGTTTGAAGATGCGTGAGAATATTGAGTAATAGTATAGAGCGACCTCATACTTAGCCGATAGATCCTGAATTAGATATAGCTTTATCTGGTGTTCTGCTGATTGTTGAAGGTAATGAGGGTTCTAGACCTATACCTCTAGTAGTTTCGACAGTTGCCCCCACCGTTATTCCTATAGCTGCACCTGACGTGATTTCTACGGTTATACCAAAGATAAACCTCCCGACGCAGTTATAATATCATCGTGGGTCAGTAGGTCAAAGACATCAGAACCTTGGCTTTCTAGAATGAAGAAGTAAGACTTAGTTGACACTCATTTATAAGCAAACATAGACAATAATGCCAACAAAATAACAAAATATAACAGTTAAGATCACATTGGGGAATATAACAACTTGGTTGTACTACAAGGACATGATCATCTTCGAATTGATGATCTTGCCATTGAATTTTTGAATGAAGAGACATGGGAATGAGACCGTCGATGATTTGGCTTTAGAGACTGTCATGAAACTTGATTTTGTTGTAGCCATGTATGACACTTCGAGATGACTATTCGATAGTAGTGAAGAGTTGCCTGGCTCTATCAATGGTATTACTTTCTAGACTTTGGAGGATTAAGTCTACGGAGAGAGCTCTAAGATCACAGGTTTGACGGAAAGTAATCTCTTCTGGGAAACTATCATCATATCCATAATAAACTCTAATCTTCGGTTCAGATGGCCAACTAGTGAGTCTCCAATCAGTGAGCTGGTGTGATGGTATAATTCTAATAATATGAATTGGGTGGTAAGCAATCGAATAGTCATTCGACCATTCTGGAGTAATGGATTCGATCCACATAGTAATACTTTTGTGGTGTTTGTACTATCGATACAAAATATTACTGATGAAGGGAGGAAGCTCACCAAGGTTGGCTTCTAAGATACTGGGATTGTTGGGATGGATTGGACTTGGTCTAAGAATAAATCCATTTAAGAAACCGAGTTCAAACAAGGTGGTGAAACTCCACTGGAAATGGTTGAAGAAATCATGGCTGGTGATGAAAACTGTAGAACGGTATCTGTGATATCCACAATGAAAAATCGCAGAATTGTTTCTGTATTAGATTAAACCATTTTTTTTCCTTTACAAATGGTTCTAAGAATGAAACACCATCTTATGAAGTTTGTAGGAACTCTTTCCACGATATCGATTGTAATCTCTTTGGGCAAAAGCGGATGGAGTTTCATTGAGACAATAGTAAATATCTCTCCAAATGTCTCGAACATATTTAGAATCTATAACTGCTTGATCTGTGACTGGCCATTTATAAAGCTTTTGATATATCACATTAGCTCTGAAAGAATTTGAACATTGGTTAGGATTGACAGAGCAGGACGTCGTGGAAAAGTTTTGAGTACTCACTAAGAACATAATAATCTCTTTATAGGGAGAGATAGTAATAATTTCTTCATGAAAAGACACTTTCACAGTATCCATGCCTGAATGGAAAGGATAATAATTGACGTGGTGACAAGATGTAAAGTAGAAATATGAGGGACCTGCAAATCCTCTTTTCAGTAGTGGGAATCTTAAGGTGGTGTATTCTGCGTAAACTGTTTAAAGCTCTTTACAGTTATTGTCTGAGCAGGACCCCAAGGTGGAGCCTTTTTCTTTAGGAGATGGGACATCTGGCTTGTATGTTGTGACACTTGTTGCAAAAAAAATATTAGATTTGTTTTGTTGACAGATTTTTATCAAGGAACAGAAGTAGTTCTCATGCAATGTGAGGACTAGACTGGGTAAAGTGGTATTTTTGGGGCACATTATCTCAGAATAAGGTATTTTTGTAAATTAACAAAAGGTTGAAGCAGTTCTGAGATGGGAGAGACCGAGAACTGAGAAAGAGATTCGGAGTTTCCTGTGATTAACAGGCTACTACCGTCAGTTTATTTAGGATTTCTCTATTATTGTTGTTCCGATGAATCAGCTGACGAGAAGGAAGGTACCATTTGTATGGACTGATGATTGTGAGAGAAACATCTAAACCCTTAAGAAGAAATTAACTATTGTACATGTACTTACTCTACCATCTGGACTTGATGGATATGTGGTTTATACTGATACGTCACATCAAGGGTTATAATGTGTACGGTGCATCAAGGGAGAGTGATTACCTATGCTTCGAGATAGTTGAAGACTCATGAAAATAATTATCCCACTCATGATCTAGAGATGACAGCGATTGTACATGCTCTAAAGATTTGGAGGCATTATTTATATGGTGCCAAGTGTGAGATTTATACGGATCATAAGAGTCTGAAATATCTTCCCACTCAGAAAGAGTTGAATTTGAGGTAGAACATTGATTGAAGTTCCTAAATGAATATGATTGTACTATTAATTATCAAGTAAAGACCGATGTTGTTGCTGATGCACTGAGTAGGAAGAATGTGGGAAAATTACAGTTCCTAAGAGCCAAACAGAGGATGTTTGATGAGTTGACAGCGTTACATTTGACTTTTGAGATGTCTGATAGTGGAAGTCTTCTTTCTTATAAGAAAGTCTGACCTACACTATTAAATAGACTCAAAACAACTCAGAGCGAGGATGATCAATGTGGAAAATGGAGGGCAGAGATTGCATGGAGTGATACTACTACCTTCAGATTGAGTTAAGAGAATGTATTACATCTTGGTGATAGAGTTGTGGTACCACCTTCGAGAATGCTTAAGCAGAAGATCTTGGATTAGCCCCGTGATGCTTCTTATAATATGCATCCTAAGAGCACCAACATGTATCAAAATCTGAAAAAGACATATTGGTGGCCGGGAATGAATAGAGAGATTTCAGAGTTTGTATCTCGGTGTTTGGTTTGTCAGCAAGTTAAAACAGAGCATCAACATCTAGTCGGGTTACTCCAGCCTCAACCTATACCTAAGCGGCCATGGGAAAACATTATGATGGATTTTGAAGTAGGGATGCCGAGGACGCAAATGTATTATAATGTAATTTGGCTAGTAGTGGATTGATTGTCTAAATCTTCTCATTTACTGCCGATTTGAGGTACATGGGGACCAGAGAGACTAGCGAAATTATATGTGGATTAGATTATACGATTACATGGTGTACCATTGTCGATTGTATCAGATAGAGATGTCAGATTTATTTCTCATTTTTGACAGAGTTTCCAGAAGTCTATGGGATTAAAGATTTTTTTTGAGCACCGCATTGCAACCACAGACCGACGGACAGTAAGAGCGGACTATTCAGACGTTAGAAGATTTACTGAGATTGTGTGTATTGACATTCATTGGGAGTTGGGATAAGGATTTACGTCTAATCGAGTTTGCCTACAATAATAGCTTTCAGATTAGTATCGGAGTGGCTCCGTTTGAGGCTTTGTATGAGAGGAGATGTATGACTTCTATTTGTTAGGGCAAGGTTGGAAATAGATAGATTCATGGCTCAGATTTGGTATCATGTGGAAAGCCTGTGGAGATCGTAGATCGAAAGGTTTGAGAGTTGAGATCCATTCGTATTTCTCTTTTAAAGGTCATGTGGTCGAATCATCACATCTAGGAAGTGACTTGGGTAGTGGAAAAGAATATGTGGGAGAAATACCCAGAGTTGTTTGGGGATTGAGAAATTTCGAGGATGAAATTTTTGTAAGGTGAGTATATTGTAATACCTTATATTTTTTTTAATCATATCATTATTATCAAACATAACACACCCTACTAAGTAATTATCATTTATGATCAGGTTTATTTGTCCCAAAAAACAACAAAAACACACACACACCCTTGACCTACCACAAACCTCAAGCCTTTTATTTAATTAAACACTTAATCATTCTTTCATTTTTTACATACCAAAGGGAGAGTGAAGGGTGAGTGCTGAAGACTAAATTCTAGAAAGCATTGAGAGTAATTCTATGAGTTTTTAAAGAGAGAAACCGAGAGAATTGTGGGGGAATTTCTAGAGAGAGAAAGTATGTCCAAGAGAGAGAAAATGTTTCAACGTCATCTGAGCTCTGTTTTCGGTGAGTGACCACATCTGGAGAATTCCCTTGACGAGACGAAGCCAAAGCCGCCGGACCAGCACCGAGACACCACCAAACGCGCTCTCAGGCGCCGGCCACGCATCGGTGACTTGTTGTCCACGCACTCCACGCGCCGTCATGCGTGAACGACACCTCCCATACCAGATTATTCCCCTCATCGAGATACGCAAGTTGGACACTTCATTTACCCAAATCGGACCTTCGGTTATTAAGAAACGAGCAAAACGATAGTTATCGGTGTTTCACACACCAATCGTCGATAATCGCCGTGTTTCGGCCCCCACCACCACTTTCATCGGGATCCTTGAGATATTTTCTGACCAGTGGCTCATTCGTTGTGAGATTTGTAGGTCATTGGAGCTCGGTACGTGATTATTACCATTTTGGGGAGTAAATGATAGAATTTGAAAGTTTTGAACTTAATTGTATATTTGCATAATTAAGAGGTAAGATTGTAAATTTTATTTTTCAAGGTTAATAGGTAATAGTTGAGAGCTTGAGAACTTTATGGATATAGTAGGAAAATTTAGGGGCTAAAATGGAAATTTAGAAAGTTTAGTGGTAAAACCATAATTTTGGAAAAATTGAGGGACCGGATCAAAATTTTATATTTTCATATTCTTAACGAGGATATAGACATATTGAGGACTTTTGCGTGGATAGAGGTAAGTACAATATATGATGATTCACTTAACATAATTGTTTGTTGATTGATGGTTTTGTGAAAGTCCATATATATATGCATTGGTATATTTATAACTATATATATATATATTATATTATATATATATATTTTGTAGAGATATAAACATTGAATAATTGAAAGCATGAGAAATACGAATTCATGATTGTTGAGATGAGATTGATGGATTGGATGTGAGATGTGACTGTATTCGATGATTTGTTTGTTGTTTTTACTCCCGGGTATTGTATAATAGTGGTCGGAGATGTGATGAGATATTTTACAGATAATATGGTGAAAACCTTGGGAGTATGAGAGGGACTCTCTCATTGGTTTTAACCCACTCACACATATTTTATGGGATAATATGGTGGAACCTTGGAGTTGTGATGAGGTACTCTATTATTGGTTTCAATCCACTATTATACTGGACCCAGATTAGAAACCATGTTTGATGGATGTTTGTATTGTTGTGGGATGGTTGCTTGAGATGATATTATAGTATATGTTATTTTCATATTATATATATATATTTATATATATATATATATATCTATTTTGTTGGTGAGGTCATGTTGAGAGTACAAGTGATTTATTTACTGAGCTCTTTAAGCTCACTCCCCTTTTTTCCCAAAAATTCCAGATAGTTCGCAAGCAATAGCAGTAGCATTATCAGAATTTGATCCATGTGTCACATATATTTTCAGGTTGGTCCAGACATTTAAGTCATCATTTGTGTATTTTTAAAATTTGTGTTGTAAATCATATGATTTGAGTATTATTCAAGGAATTCTAATTATAATTTAAGATGTATTATTTGTGCATATTTTTTTATTTGTATTACATATAGAATGCTCGAGCTAAAGAAGTCTGCGAACCCTTTTCTAGGGTTGGGTCCGCTCTATGAAGGGGTCGTGACAACTTGCGGGGGAGATTTATGGCAATTAAAATCATCAAGGTAAATTGGTTGAAATCTTTAGCTCTTATGATGTTCTTATTGCTTCTAGTCCAAATGATTGAAATGTTATATTATTTTTCTTGGACTATTTAAGTTTTGAAAATTTATTTAATCTCATGCAATTGCCTATGTTCAAATAAGAAAAATTTCCCTTACATTGTTATGCTTAAATGAATATGCCACTTATATGAGATAATACGCAAAATGAGTTTATCATGAATCCATATTTATTTTCTTGGTTAAAATTTTTTATATATCATGTTTACATGGTACCTTCTATTTTAAGAAGAGTGAGCTTGCACTTGCCTTCTCACCTTTTTTCTAATGTCAAAGGGGAAAGAAAGTAAATGAATGTGTTGGAGTTTGCTAAGGTCCCAAGGATCAATAAACAAGCATGAACATGTGTGAATACAATCGAGAAAGTCACGGAATACTCACATCGATCGGTTTAGTGACGCTTTGATGAACAAAAACGAACTTTCTGCTCACTGCAAAGCTCACGGCAGTGGCTGTGTGCAGCTAATTGGTTTGGCTCGGTTTTGGTCCTTCGTCAAGCTCCAAGCTTTGTCAAACGATTCCCGGCTCATGGGTGGACTTCCCTATCACCTTCGCATGTCACTCGGCTTGCTAGCTCTTATGATTTTTGCCACAAAAATCAAACACTTGCTTCCTTTTTCCTTCAAGACTCACGGCAGTTCACTGCCAAGAACAAAAGAAATTTTGCCCTCCAAGGGCATGAGATGAGGAAGAGAATGGAGAGAGAAAAGAGTTGTTATGTTACTTGAAAAATGGTAAATGATTTTCCAAAAATCATATACACAAATTGATTTCAAAAAAGTCAACAAAGGACAAGCTTTAAAAGCTCCCAACAACTCCCATCAAGTCACATCTATCAATCAAGATGTCAAGTCACATCACTCAAAGTAACAAGTGATTTGACGCTTGATGCTACTAATGATTTGATGCTTAATTTGACTTGCGTGCCGCACTCGAATTCGAAATGCGAATGCGCTCGCAAATAATCTCGGGCTCGGGTTCGCTAATTCCAAATTAACGAATTTTCCGTTGCGACGTAATTAAATGATTATGCCTAGTGAAATCACTATTCACGTCGCTAACAAATTAATTCTAAATTAACTCGTTCGCCCGAATTAAAATCCAATTTCAATTCCGCGTCGAAATCCAATTCGTTTAATATATCAAATATATTTATTTATCGATTAATTCCAAATTAATCGTTATCTCTCTTTAAATGATATTTTATCCCAGATAAAATATCTCCGCAATTAATCCCAGATTAATTTTCTCTCTCATCTCATTAATCCCAAATTAATAAAAGTGCGAGTCATACGTCATCGGTGAATCTTGGGAAGCGACCCATGAGATCCCCGGATATGTTGGCAGTAAATTCGGTCGTCGGACTATCCGAACACGTAAGTACCTCGTACTACGTTTATACCGATTTACAAGACAAGGTTGGCTTCTAGCAAAGCGTCATGCCTACCCAATTCTCCATAAACATCCTTACAGGAATAAAGGATCTATATCAGGCGTAGTATATGTAGTATTGCTTATTTCGATCCAGTATCGGATGATTACATGCAAGGCCTAGGGCTGGTAGAGTGTCTGCCCCGTACGAAGCATATATCGGATTACGAGAAACTAGTCTCTTTAATATCGGATAATCATGACCAAGTCATATTATCCCGACGGTTGCAACCTTTTTAGAGAACCAGTTCTGTATCCCTGCACGATCATCAACTCCATATGACTGGAGTGACACTTCAGTCTTGACATCACACCCAACACACTACGATTCTCAATATACCCAACATAGGCATACACAGAGCCTGTTAAAGCCCTGGACGACCACAACCAAAGTATATTGATTGTCGCAAGTATTAGCGGTGCAAGTCTCAGGTTAAGATCAAATACACATACCCTGATTTCGGACTTCCATAGACATATAGTCATATTATCAATGGAATTCCGATGGGGTCTATCCAGAGCGAAGCTGTTTCCCGTACCATCGGTAAAACACAATCTCCTATTACACTTCCATGAGTATCCTATACCCAAATATATGAGAACTATGTCGTTGTGCCCTCACAACGCGCACAAGAGTAATACTAGTCTTTTACGTATTCATCGATGTCCAATCTCAATAATACTCTGACTAGGGATATTTAATGATTTATCCTTCATGGATTGATATTGTCTCATATCATTCTCAATCCAGGAACAAATCATAGGGACCTCCTATCATTTATACATCTAGGTGATCTAATCACAAATGATAAGAGTGCAATCTTCTTTGTCACATAGTTAATTTCTACAACAACACCATGATCTGTACAAATAGTGACGTTATGGGTCATAATTGTTTAACAATCTCCCACTTGGCCTATATCCAGTCACTCGAGTGTCTGACACCCGAACTATGTACGGTTGGCTCAAACTACTGAGAAAATGTTTTCGTCAGCGGATTTACATGATTATCGTCTGATGCTATTTATACTATCATCACATCGCCACGATGTATGATCCGAACGAATCAGATGAATATCGAAGTATATATATGGATCGTTGATGAGACCATTAATTCTTTTGCTTGTGCTGACGCCTAGCTCAGCAGCTAAGAGAATTATATCTAATCTAATTAGATTTATTATCGACTCAGAAGGCTTCTATTGCCGCCTCAGCTGCAGCAATTAACCCGCATTTGTTGTTTATACGGTAACAGTATCTTACTTGGAAGATTTCCAGCTCACTATTCCGTTATTAAAACTGTATAGTACCGTTTGTGACTTATAGTCGTCTTTATCGGTTAGGAAACTTGCAGTAGTGATCCCAGTCACTTCAAGTTCTCATTCTCCATAGTTTAAGATAGCATCCTTAGATCTCTAAAATACTAACGGATGTTCTTAACTTCAATCCAGTGACTATCACTCAGATTGGCCTGTCTGTGACTCCATATGCTCAAAGCGTATGAGACACCAGGTCACGTATATTTTTCAATGTACGATTTCTCGGAGAGTTTTCTGAAAGCCAAGCTTTCGCCGATTTTATTATGGGAATATCATTTCCAAGAAATGACATATTATCATTATTCATATAGGACAACCACTGTCAGTGCGCTCCCACTAACCCTCTTATATACTCAAGAATCTTTTTCGTTTTGAATTAAATCATAAACTATTATGATTACATCAAACGACAATTCCAAGAACCTGTGTTTTCTTCAATCCAATCATGGATCGAATAACCTGCAAACATTGTTTGCAAGTTTTGTACGACAAAACCGACAGGATGTTGCAAATATCCTCCGAAAGGTTTCCTTTTCAGGAAAACGATTTTCCCGTTCAACTGTCATATTTCATACATGGAACATGCAGCTTTAGCAAGCATTATCCAAATGGATTTACCGTGGCAACAGGTAAAAGGTTGAATCGTAATCAACATAATGTTGATAACGATACCTTTCGCTAAAAGCCTAGCTTTATATGTTGGTATGTTGCCATCCATGTACGTCTTCCTTGAAGACTTATATAGTACCAGTAGGTACAATGCCTTATGGTACATCAACTAGTATCCAAACTAAGTTGATATACATGGAATCCATTTAGGATTCATGACACTTTGTCATAATTAGGGAGTCGATACCTTGTATCACTTCCTCATACGTAGTCAGTTGGTATACCTCAATAAGATAGACATCTTTATGAGGTGAGATTAGAAACCCATACCCCAGGTTGTTTTCTGATTCTCTCCGACATACGCGGTTCTTGTGTATTCGAAGGTTATGGTATAGTTTCATCCTTGATGAACTATATGTGTTCCATTAAGGACTCGGTACCATGAACAGTATTACTCCGATTTTCATCGAGTTTTACTATCCTCTCACTTACCACTGCATATCGGTATTCCTCTTAGGAAAACCGCATGGTGAGCAATAATCTAATTGTTCTCTTGTGAGATGTCTAAGTACTATACTTATGTATCCCAAGGATAACCTACATTTGGCACTTATCCAATTTGGGTTTTAGTTTGGTATCATCCAAACATATGCCTAGCATACCCAAATTTTAAGGAATGAGAAACCCGGTTTCTTTCCCGTTCATATCTAATATGATATCTGTCAAGCAGATTTTATGGAACCTTATTCAAAATCAGTTCTACACTGTTTATGCGTATCCGTTGAAGGAAATGGTAGCTCAGAGCGACTCATGATTAACCTTATCATGTCCAACAAAATTTGGTTACTCAATTCGGACACACCGTCACTTTGACGTGTTTGATGAGTGATATTTATATCACTATTTCCCACTCATTTAACCTAATATTTTGTATAGTTTCTTGAGTTTTGTGAACGTTTTGATATGTTTTGTGTTATTTTGTAGATAAATAAAGTTTGGAAAGCATTGGAGACAATTTGGGGCAAAAACGGACAAAAATGCGTCAACATGGATATTTTGGTCTTTTGCGCGTCGCGACGCCCAGACTTCCGGGTCGCGACGTCTAAAATGCGCCGAACAGTGCTAACGTGCACCGGGTCCACAAATCAGAATCTGAGAAAAGTTTGACTTTGCTAAAATGCGCCCCACGTGTCACCATCACAACCGACCTGCTAACGTGCGCCGTGCCACGTGTCATCATCATATGCTGCCGACACTCAGAGTTGACACGTGTCGCCTCGTCATCAGCCATGTCATCGGTCAAAAAGTCAACTTCGTCATGTGTCACGCACGTCATCCGCCACGTCACAAGGTCAACCAAGTCAACTTGCCACGTCAGCATCAGCCATCATAGCGTGACACGTGTGACACGTGTCGCAATTCTATGGTGCCGACAGTCTCTTTCCCCACGTTCGCCGCGTCACCGCCACGTCAGCATCAATAATTGAGTATCCTATCCTTATCTGACACGTGGCGGATAAGAATCTCAGCGACCAATCAGAAGCCGCCACGTGTCACAATAATTGAAGCCCAACCACTCTGCCACGTGTCACCTTATCATCTTATCCAGAATCTTCAAACCAGCGAACCAGAGCGTGCCACGTCGACAAATCCGGTCGCGACGCTGAGGTCCTGGCGTCGCGACGCTGGATCCTAATCCTAGAGGCCTATAAATTGAGCTCGAGATTTCAGAATTCATTGCACACTTCCTCTCTCTTCAATTCCTTCTAAAGAGAGAGTTTCTCTCTCTAGATTCTTTAGTTTTTTATTTTGTTTTTTTTATTTTTAGTTTTTAGTTTTGTAAATAATTTTAATTACTTTTGTAATAATAGTAATTTAATTTTTACTTTTTACTTTTTACAGTTTTTACTATTTACCATGAGGAGGTAACTTCTCCAGCTAGGGTGAAAGGTAATTCTTTTACTGTTACTATTTAGATTAATCTCCCTTAAAAATAATATATTCACTATTTAAAATATTGACTTAAAAAGGATACCGCCAGATTGGTCGGTTGGTAATTCATTTTAATCTGGTTTAAACCTGACTAATAAAGGATACCGCCAGATTGGTCGGTTGGCATTTATTTGGTTTTCCGCCTTTATGGCTGGTTGGACTTAATTTGACTTAATCAGGATACCGCCTATATGGTCGGTTGGTATTATTATCACAAGTTTATATATTATTTTATGGGAGATATCTAAATTAGTAGTAGTAAAAGTATTCCTTTTACCTTAGCATTTTATTTATTTTACTTTTCAGCTTTACTTTATGTCTTTTACTTTATGTCTTTACTAGTCCTAGTTATGTGTTAATTATCTGGGGTTGTGATGAATTCTAATATCACCGGTTTATAAGGGTTATTTTATAGTTTGGGTAATTTAAAGGTTTACTTATTAAGTCTTAAGCTTAATGCTTCTTGTTGTCTGATCACCAATAAGATTGATGTGGTAAATCTAAAATGAACTAGACATAGGGATTTTAGGTTTCAGCCTTAGACTTAATAGCCCACGATCTTCCTTGAGGATAGATAACCCTTTAATAGATTTCCTTACAGGATAGGAATATACCTGTCGGGCGGGGGTAGCCATAATTGGAACTTAAACTTAATGAATCCAGATAATTTGGTTGACATAGACATATGGTTCAATTGGGTTAAACTGGGTATTTGCGTCTGACCATCGACAGAGGCTTTTGCATAATTTAGTGTTCCAGGTTAGTAAACTGATTTATTACACAAACATAAAATAACCACTTCATCTTTTAAATGATATTAGAATGATTCACAACCCTAGATCTTTGTGTCTTTTGTTATTTTCCTTAGTATTTTCTTGTCTTTTTATTTATTTATAAAACCACAAAAAATTTCAACCAATCAAACAATCATTCTCTTCTCCCTCAATTAGATATCTGTAAATAAATAGATTCAATAATTAATAACAACAGTAGGAATTAAGTCCTCGTGGGATCGATATTTTATACTACTTGAACGATACGTGCGCTTGCGTTATACGTGTGTGTTTACGCCGGTCAAGTTTTTGGCGCCGTTGCCGGGGACTTATATTTCTTGAGTTGTTAATTTTGAAGCTATCCAATTTACTTGTATCTAATTTTCTTTATTTTTATCTGTAATTTTTTATTTTTTGTTTTCAGGTGATTAAAAATGGAACACTATTGGGAGATTGAGAGATTACGAGCTTTACAAGAAGATACACCCCCACATCTGGGAGCAACAGTCCGGTTTTCTGAGGCCTGTTGTCCAGCCCAACAATTATCACTGGATGCCAGAACCAACAATTCTACATTTGCTCAACAGAACGAAATGGGAAGATGTGTGATATGTGATGGTAACCACCCGAGCGATCAATGTATATACGTTCAGAGTGGCAGAATTTTCAGAATCATTCAAAGTATGAAAAACCATCACATTTTCCATCTTCCACCATCCATATGCGATTTTCATCAATCAACAATAGAACCATCAGAGGAAGATCAGTTGTTAAACATGCTCAAAGATATGTTCGAGAAACAAAAGTTGATGAAATGCTTGAAACAAGCCAGAAACATTTGAAAGTATTCAGAGACAATCAGAATTCATTCAAGGATGACAGATCAAATGAGACAATTCACAGAAAACCAGAACTACATACATCCTCAAGAACCAGTTTCAGATGACACTGATGAAGCCTTCGAGTACCAATCATTTCACAATGACACTTCAACAGAGGAGGAGGCTGAGCAGTATCAACAACCAGAGGTATCAGTTCAGGAGCCCGAACCGGCAAAGTCTCAATTTGACTTTTATTATTCAGATTCTGACGAGGATGAAGCTGATCTATTTGTACCAACTGCACCAACAACGGAGGATCAAACTTTCAATCCTCAAAATGAAGATCTTGGAGCATGCTTTACCATGATGTTTGATGAAGATCTACCTGAACCACCATCCATTCCAGTCATATCAGAGGATGAAGACCTAAAATCAGACATTTCTTTATCCTCAGGTTGACAATTTTGAAGCATGTATTTCACAGATGACAGATGAAGAGCTGAATACAAAAATTTTACAATACATCTGTGAAGAAAGGTGGAGCAAGAAGCAGAGCAAATGGAGGAGCAAATGTCTGACCTTAATAAAGATCCAGAGCATTCAGGAGAAACATCGCTGTTTTGGGGAGTACAAATCAAAGATATCACCCAGAAGCTTGACAGAATGGAACTTCCATTCCAAGTCAAGCACCATATAAGACCTCCTGATTTTCTTTCTTTCTTTGCAGGAACCACTGGAGTAACAAGAATAAAAAAGGTGACACGAGCACTGAATGAGACAAAACTATTTTTGCCACCTTACCGTTGGAAGAGACCCTTCAAAAGCAACGCTCTGACGGCGTAATCACACACGTATAACGCAAGCGCACTATCGTTCAAGTAGTATAAAAAGTATCGATCCCACGAGGACTTAAAACCTTTTGTTATTAATTTATGGGGCCAACTGATTACCAGTATCTAACAGGTTGTTTGATTGATTGATTTGAAATGACGATGATTCTAAATTTAAACAAAGTAAATAAAATTGCTTAAAAGTAGGTTGGAAAAATCCAAATTTATAAAAACTATCCTGGGTGTGATTAATTCAAATATTATTTAGAAGATGAAGTGGTTATCTTAAAGTTGGGTAATATATTGATTTATTAACCTGGAACACTAATTTATGTAAAAGCCTCTTCCGATGGTCAATTTCAAATACCTAGTATAATCCAATTGAACCATATATCTATGTCAACCAAATTACCTAGATTCATTAAGATTAAGTTCCAATTATGGCTACCCCCGCCCGACAGGTATATTCCTATCCTGTAAGGAAATCTATTAAAATGGTTATCTATCCTCAAGGAAGATCGTGGGTTATTGAGTCTAAGGTCTTAAAGTTGAAATCCCTATGTCTAGTTCATTTTAAGTTTACCTAATCAATTTTATTAATGGCCAGTTAATAAAAAGCATTAAGATTAAGACTCAATAAATAAATCTTTAAATTACCCAACCTATAATCTAACCCCTTATAAACCGGTTATATTGAAATTCATCACAACCCTAGATACTAACTTAGTTACAATACATAGCTATGGCTAATGAAAACTTAAAAGACATAAAATAAAAATGCTAAAAAATAAACTGCGAGAAAGTAAAAGCGGGAAAGTAAATGAAAATAAACTGCCAAGATAAAGGAATTACTTTTACTAATTACTAATTAGATATCTCCCTTAGTATAACATAATCACTTGTGAGATTAAAACCAACCGACCATATAGGCGGTACCCTGATTAAGTCAAGTTAAGTCCGACCAGCCATAAAGGCGGTAAAATTTGTCCATGAACCTGCCATGTAGGCGATAAAGAAATAACCAGCCATAAAGGCGGAACCAAAAATAAAATACCAACCGACCAATCTGGCGGTATCCTTGCTTAGTCAGGTTTAACAGTTTAAATTAAATAGCCCACCGACCAATATAGCGGTATTCATTTTTAAGTCAAATTTTAGAATAGTGAATATGTTGTGTCTAAGGGAGATTAATCTAAGATAGTAACAGTAAAAGAATTACCTTTCTCCTCGACAGAGGGAAGTTACCTCCTCATGGTTGAAAAATAAAAAACTGAAAAAGTAAATAAAGGAAAGTGTTATGCGTAAAAGTAAATTACGGAAAGTAAAACTGAAAAGTAAAGAAAAGAAAGTGCGAAAGTGAAAATTAATTACTGAAAAAAAAATAAACAAACTAGATACAATCTTTTTATTTTTTCATTAAGGATTTCAAAGAAGAAAGTATGAATTTTACAAATGAAATGGCTTGGTAATTATAGGCAAAATTATGCCACCATCAAATCATCAATCAATTTCTCCACCAAATCCAATATTAATTTCTCCACTAATTACTCCACCAAATCCATAATTGCTCCACTAATTTCTTATCTTGTTTGGTGGTGATTTGATAATTTTTATTAATTATTTATTAATTAATATTTTGCTTTGAAAATGATTGATAATGACTTTTAATAATTACACTCCACACACTTCTGGATGGTTCATCAATTTCGGTCATGAAATTATCCGAATTTGAAAATATGGTCTCTTTCAAAGTTGTAGATCTTTGCGTCTTATTTAATCTAGAACTTGAATCAGCTCAATCCGATATCTGAGTAAACAGTTATGCCAAAAATACGACAGATGCGCAAAACTGGAATTTCCAAAACTGCACTTCGTCAAAAACGCCCTTTCAAGTTTCCAATCTCCAAAATTAATATATCAAGTCCAATAATTGCCCTTATTTGATCCACATTTCGTCCTAAATGATTTCATTGAGTCCCGATATTATTTTATCTGCAAAATAAAATAAAACATATCAAAACGTTCATCAAACCCGAGAAACTAAACAAAATATTAAGTAAAAGGGGCGGTAAATATTGATATATTTTCCGCTCATCACGCTCACGGGATTGTTTTTGATCGGACATCTAAAACGACATTGAAACCTCCTTAACAGATGAATTTCAGTCACGTCTGGCTGAAGACGAAAAATTTAGCGCTAGCAGGGAGGCAACACATGCGATTTGTAATATTTGTTTTCATATTTTGTGTGAACTTTTTAATTTTGTGTGTTATTTTTGTAGGGAAAGGCATAAACGAAGCATTTTAAGACAGAAGGAATTGTGTTTGGCAATCAAAGATGAGAAACAATTCATTAGCGATGGCTGAGTAAGGAATGAAATCCTGAGACACATCCTAATGAATTTATACTGAGCGAGTGGCGTATTGCGTACACAATTCCGTTGCCTTAATTATTGCTTTGATTTGCTTTTCTGTTGTAATTATCTTTATTTTCGTAGACAGGATCCAGACTTTTTGACCTTTCACGATTTCATTTGTTGTTTAGCTAACAATCGTCCTTTGGAAGATATTAGTGCTATTATTACTCACCTTTTTCAGGTACTATAAATTCACCCGTCATTGCACTTTTGAAGGCATCCAGAGTTGAAAAAGAAATACGAAAAAAAAAATGGAAGCCACTTCAAGAATACGAGTTGAAAACATCTGTGTGTTTTGCGGTACTAGTGTTGGTACTAAACCACAATACGTAGAGGCAGCACAGGAATTGGGTCGAGTCTTAGCAGTAAGGAATATGCATTTAATATATGGCGGAGGCAATCTTGGACTAATGGGGATCGTTTCAAAGGCCGTTCAGGAAGGAGGCAGTCATGTTTTGGGAATCATCCCAAAACCCTTGGCAGAGGCAAATCTTATTGGATCATCAAACGGAGAGGAACTGATCGTGCCAGGTATGTCTGAACGATTGGTAGAAATGATTAACCGTGCTGATGCTTTTATCGCTTTGCCAGGTGGCTTGGGTACATTGGAGGAAATATTTATAGTATTATTACTTGGGCGAACCTGAACATCACCAGAAACCGCATGGACTGCTCAACGTTGATGGATTTTATGATTTTCTTTGTGTGTTTCTTGATGATGCTCGGAGAAATGGGTTCGTGTCAAAACCTATGAAAGAACTCCTCTTCACTGCCAGAACTGCTCCGGATCTAATAGACCAACTCATAGCCTATGAACCACAAGTTGACCCCATCCTTTCAAAGATAAATTGGTCTGAGGACGATCGTGGTAAGAGGCGTCAATTAATCTGGATCTTAACCTTTAATTTCCTGTAGATTTCAGCTAACCAGGTACGACCTTCTTAACTCTCCTTTTACTGTTTAAGACATTAGGGACAATGTCTCATTTAGGTTTGGGGGAGGAAATTAGTTGATCAGTACCTTGTTTTTAGTTTGTATGTTGTTTTTATTTTTAGTTCAAAATTTTTCGAAAAATACAAAAAAAAATTGAAAAATTTTCAAAAAAATTACAAAAATATTTTGCATTTTTGTTTTTAATTTGACTAAAAATGAAATTGGTAAGAGATAGCCGAGTAAGGAGTTTCCATTCCTGAGACGTATCTCAAGCCTATTTTCGAAACAAGTTAATTTTTGTTTATTTCCTTTTAAATTATTTAATTTGTGAATTCTCCTTAAAACTGACTAAAAGGAATCTTCATATGCTCAATTGATAGATATTATCAACATATATAGTAACATACGGACATGAGCTAAATTGAAAAGTTTGTAATATTCAGTGCTCTAGTTTAATTGGAGGAAGCATCTCAAAAAGCAATGGAGTTAAAAAAAAAAAAAAATTCTGATTTACAAAAAAATTTCTGAGATCCGAGTTATTAAGTCTGTAAGGGTGTTTTAACACCTAGTGCCCTAAAACCAACTGGTTTGGGAGTCACTGGCCCAAAACTCGCTACATGGATCAAAGATGCTGCAAAAATATATATATCTGAAGTCTGAGTAATTAAGTCCGTAGGGGTGTCTTAACACCTGGTGCCCTAAAGCCAACTGGTTTGGGAGCCACCGACCCAACACTCGTTACATAGATGGAAGATATTGTATATAAATAAAAAATAGAGAAAAATCAAAGAAAAAATCAGAAAAATGAGAAAAAATTATTCCATTGCTCCAAAAAGGAGTGAAATCTGATAGAACTTTAGGACAAAAATATTACTCTCTTATCAACTGCACTTATGACTGTTGTGGGCAAAAATGAGTTGATTAATATTTTGTTGGCTGTGTATATGGAGAATGGTAATATAATCGGAAAATTTACTTATTCTGTAATTTAGAATAAAACAAAACAACTATTGACTTGGAGTAGAAGTTTCACCTGATTAGTCACTAACTTCTTTATTCTATTTTCTCTTGTCTTTTTGCTTTTGTGTGCATTAGTTTTAACTAACTTTTTACTTTTGTAAAATGTTTGTGGGTATCATTGCTGTAAACCCTCACGAGACTACAACTCGTCCACTAGGGACACCTAGGGGTTTAAAGGCTTGTTGCATACGCTAAATGCAATCGTGATCCCTACGAAAGTGGCTTAGTTAAATTATTTATGTTATTTTACTCTATGTTTTGCTCGAGGACTAGCAAAATGTTAGGTTTGGGGGTGTGATGAGTGATATTTATATCACTATTTCCCACTCATTTAACCTAATATTTTGTATAGTTTCTTGAGTTTTGTGAACGTTTTGATATGTTTTGTGTTATTTTGTAGATAAATAAAGTTTGGAAAGCATTGGAGACAATTTGGGGCAAAAAAGGACAAAAATGCGTCAACAGAGATATTTTGGTCTTTTGCGCGTCGCGACGCCCAGACTTCCGCGTCGCGATGTCTAAAATGCGCCGAACAGTGCTAACGTGCGCCAGGTCCACAAATCAGAATCAGAGAAAAGTTTGACTTTGCTAAAATGCGCCGTGCCACGTGTCACCATCACAGCCGACCTGCTAACGTGCGCCGTGCCACGTGTCATCATCATATGCTGCCGACACTCAGAGTTGACACGTGTCGCCTCGTCATCAGCCATGTCATCGGTCAAAAAGTTAACTTCGCCATGTGTCACGCCACGTCATCCGCCACGTCACAAGGTCAACCAAGTCAACATGCCACGTCAGCATCAGCCAATCACAGCGTGACACGTGTCGACAGGTGTCGCAATTCTATGGTGCCGATAGTCTCTTTCCCACGTGTCGCCACGTCATCGCCGCGTCAGTGCCACGTCAGCATCAATAATTGAGTATCATATCCTTATCTGACACGTGGCGGATAAGAATCTCAGCGACCAATCAGAAGCCGCCACGTGTCACAATAATTGAAGCCCAACCACTCTGCCACGTGTCACCTTATCATCTTATCCAGAATCTTCAAACCAGCGAACCAGAGCGTGCCACGTCGACAAATCCGGCGTCGCGACTCTGAGGTCCTGGCGTCGCGACGCTGAATCCTACCGAGGCCTATAAATTGAGCTCGAGATTTCAGAATTCATTGCACCTTCCTCTCTCTTCAATTCTTTCTAAAGAGAGAGTTTCTCTCTCTAGATTCTTTAGTTTTTAGTTTTTTTTAATTTTTAGTTTTTAGTTTTGTAAATAATTTTAATTACTTTTTGTAATAATAGTAATTTAATTTTTACTTTTTATTTTTTACAGTTTTTACTATTTACCATGAGGAGGTAACTTCTCCAGCTAGGGTGAAAGGTAATTCTTTTACTGTTACTATTTAGATTAATCTCCCTTAAAAATAATATATTCACTATTTAAAATATTGACTTAAAAAGGATACCACCAGATTGGTCGGTGGTAATTCATTTTAATCTGGTTTAAACCTGACTAATAAAGGATACCGCCAGATTGGTCGGTTGGCAATTTAATTTTGGTTCCGCCTTTATGGCTGGTTGGACTTAATTTGACTTAATCAGGATACCGCTTATATGGTCGGTTGGTATTATTATCACAAGTTTATATATTATTTTATGGGAGATATCTAAATTAGTAGTAGTAAAAGTAATTCCTTTTACCTTAGCATTTTATTGTATTTTACTTTTCAGCTTTACTTTATGTCTTTTACTTTATGTCTTTACTAGTCCTAGTTATGTGTTAGCTATCTAGGGGTTGTGATGAATTTTAATATCACGGTTTATAAGAGGTTATTTTATAGTTTGGGTAATTTAAAGGTTTATTTATTAAGTCTTAAGCTTAATGCTTCTTGTTGTCTGATCACCAATAAGATTGATTTGGTAAATCTAAAATGAACTAGACATAGGGATTTTAGGTTTCAGCCTTAGACTTAATAGCCCACGATCTTCCTTGAGGATAGATAACCCTTTAATAGATTTCCTTACAGGATAGGAATATACCTGTCGGGCGGGGGTAGCCATAATTGGAACTTAAACTTAATGAATCCAGATAATTTGGTTGACATAGACATATGGTTCAATTGGGTTAAACTGGGTATTTGCGTCTGACCATCGACAGAGGCTTTTGCATAATTTAGTGTTCCAGGTTAGTAAACTAATTTATTACACAAACATAAAATAACCACTTCATCTTTTAAATGATATTAGAAGGATTCACAACCCTAGATCTTTGTGTCTTTTGTTATTTTCCTTAGTATTTTCTTTTGTCTTTTTATTTATTTTGTAAAACCACATTCAACCAATCAAACAATCATTCTCCTCACCCTCAATTAGATATCTGTAAATAAATAGATTCAATAATTAATAACAACAGTAGGAATTAAGTCCTCGTGGGATCGATATTTTTATACTACTTGAACGATACGTGCGCTTGCGTTATACGTGTGTGTTTACGCCGGTCAGTGTTCCAGGAGGAGTCCTATTTGAAAGAATACTATACTCTTTCAAGTATTTGAGAAACTTATTGCTTAAGTATTTTCCATTACGGTCTTACCGTGACGATATAATACTATAGCCGATTTGTTTGTCTATTTCGTGTCGAAACTTTAAAAGTTTCCGATTTGTGTTTCAAAAGAAACACATAACCATAACGCGATGCCACATCCGTAAAGGTCACGAAATATTCATATCCATCCCTAGCCTAGCTAGACATGGGCCCACTTACTTCAATATGAACTAGGGCTAACAGATCGGTGGCATTTACACTTTTACCAAGTAAATAGTGTTTTAGGCATTTTGCCCAATAAACTAGATTCATAGACTTTATTTGAATGGAATCAAATATGTCCGAGTATCCACTCTTCAAAAATGCGGATATACGAGTCTTGTTTAATTGTGTCCCAGACTACAATGCCATAATATGTTTCATCTGATCAAATCAGTTTGAGCTATTTGTTTGTCATGTTATATGTTTGAGATTTTGTTTAGATTCAAAATATAAATTCTGTTATTCACATCTAATGTGTTTATCTCAATATCATCTTTATATAATGAAACACTTGAGTGTTCTAGAATATAAAGGTACACCCGCAGCGGGTTATACACTGATATAGAGATAATGTATCTAGTCAAACTAGTTACATTATAACAGTTTCCTATTTTAGGCACACACCCGAAAGGTAGTTCCTAAACTTAGGTATCTACGGTTAAAATAGCGACTTTCGTCCCGTTTTCAATTCGCAGATAAATCTCAATTGAAGTCAGTATCCTGCTCAAAACAGGTTCTGAACATCAATATATATTTATGTACCACACTAAGTATTTTAAAATCTAATTTTAATACTAGTAATGAACATAATGTTGACAAACATATTTGAAGTCAGAGCCTTGCTCGTCTTCAATTCCTTCATGTCTGCTTTGTCCAAACGGCCGTCACGCTTCCACGATCCCGTTTGCCACAATTTAGGCAGACATTTTAGGATATGTCATTTATCTTCCCAGAATATTATAATGATTTTGCCTTTGCCCTTTTTAACACTCCAGAAGCATTTGGCCAAGCCTTGGCCTTCTAGAATATCGAAGTAAGGTGCGCCTTGCGCTACTTGCCTAATTGCAAACTTTGACTTTGTCTCCTTGAGAATAGTCATTAACTCTCCAAGAGTTATCAATTACAATTTAGTACTTCTAAAATCTAAAGATAGATTTATGAAGATCCTTCAATTTCATTATCATACTTTAAGGGTCTAATCCTTAGTTCTGATTCAGAAATTAAGGAGTCTACTGCGACAAGCTCAATGGATTAAGCACTAAAGTTATCATTACATAAATCTTCCAAAGATTATGCTCGACTATTTGTTTAACTTCGGGCTTAGGCCTAATATGTTATTTTATCAAATAAAGTAACTTATTATTTTCCAAGACCATCCTGAAATTTTATTCCCAATTGAAAATTAAACCATTTAAATACATTTTCCCTAGGATTATGTTTTAAATGTCAATCTTTCATTTTTATCTTGATTTTAATAGTCCAACTATTTAATCAACGATTTCGGTACTATTTATTATAATGATTACAATAGTCCAACTATTTAATCAACTATAATTTAATAGATTAAAATCAATTATATGGATTACTATAATCCAATTATAAAATCAACTATAAATGAATAGTTTTAATATAGTCCAACTATGTAATAAAACAACATTTAAATATTAGTACAACTAACATTTAATTTATATGACGAATGCTATTTGATTGAGCGCGTATGGCAAGTAATTAAACGAATATTGCAAATTCAATTCTTGTCTCTCACTATTTTTCGGCGAGCCTCTAACCCTCTGTCGAGTACTCGGGAAACCGTGTTTCCTAGTGGGCTATGATACCGTTAAATATCACACAATCTTGACTTTGGCCAACAAATTGTATGATAATTAACTAGGTAGATCTCTAAGATCGATTGGATCCAATCCAATTCCTAGATCTGGTAGGGGGACATCCAAGTCCGAAACATATATCTTATATATGCCAATACATCCAATGTATTACCTAACCTTTTTCCTCTGAATCAACTAAGCCTTGGCTTTGGCAAAACAAACTTAGTGATCCCAGTCAAGCGCGACTCATTGACCATGGAAAGCTTCGTAATCAATGTCGATGGACAAGAAGTGGTCTTGACTTTGGCCAACAAACCACAACTTGGACAAGACACTGACATGTAACAAAGCTCTCGTGATTCAAACACATATTCGACAGAAAAAGGCCTTGACTTTGGCCAACAAACCAATGTCGTCTCGGATCTTGAGTGAGAATCACTTAATGGAAGGAAAAACGCTTAATATTGAGCGAGGGTTTTTCGCGTGCAAATTGGCAACCAATTTATTATCTTTGTTAAGGTCTCATCATCATACACCCTTAAACATGCATTCTAAACACATAATAAAGCGTATATGAAAAATAATAATGATATGCGGATGGATACTTTACACAATTGATCCTAGATCAAATCTCTCCATTTCTCTCTCCCGCTAGCACAAGTATCACTTCTACCCGTAAAATAATAATCTTTCTTTTTGAGTGTATTTTGTCTAAATCTTAGGATTGAAGAAAGATGCACATATTGAGGTACATGGAGTTGTCATCATTAAAAAAGAAGGAGATTGTGAGTATCATGATTTTGATGATGCTAATGAAGCAAAAAGACTTAAAGATAAGAAGCTCAAGGACATGAAAAAAATTGGCAAAGATTATTAATGTTAGCTACTCGACGACTTGGTTTCGATGGTTTACAAATATTTACATATTAGCAAATCAAGTTAGATGAGGTCAAAGTTGAGGATGAAGCCAAAATGAGCTACAAGATGATAAAAACCAAAGAGATGATGAAAATAGATCAAAGATTAAGAGCCAAGCAAGATGAAGATCAAGATGATGATTAAAAGCTAAAACTAATTGTAAGTGAGCTTATTAAAATATTTTAAAGCTCTTAGAAATCATACATTTTGCATCACTTGCATTTAAAATGGTTAAGAATACTTAAGAAATCATTTGCACTTTATTTGCACAAAAAATGAAATTCAATGCACAAATGCATCGAAAAATGGTTTTGAAAAATTAGAAAATGGTTGAATTAAATTTCAAATGATATACCATTAGATATATATGTGTCTCTAGTTTGATACGGTTTAAATGGAACACAATTTTGATATATAGAACTTTTGCTAGAGGCATAGAACTACAACATGTTCAAATATGTATTTTTAGCAGATCTGTCACATTATAAAATTTTAAAAAATTCATCTTAATATTCTTTAGGCTTAATTTTTTAAATATGATAGATCTATGTGTCTACTTTATTTAGAATTTTACGGATCTTGATTTGAAAGTTTCTAGAGCAAGTGATGGTAAAAATACTGAGTGCTATCAGGCTTGACAGGTTATCATAAAGTTGTTGAGACAGACATACTGATCCATGGAACTGGCATACGGTCCCAGAGGTCCCAAATGTCATTTTTTGGAGCCGTTTGAGCTATCAGATTAGTATACTGGTCCTATAGAACGACATATCGGTCTTAGAACTAAAAACCGACTATAAATGGCAGTTTTGTACAAAATCTATAAATTGGCCATTTTTCTCACTTCTAATAGATCTCTTGCACATATATTCATCCTCTAATCATGTCAAAATATTTTTGAGAGTTTATAAACATCTTCAAATTATTTTCTCTCCAAAATCAAATTTATAAAGCTCATTATTTTACATCTTCGTATTTAATTAGTGAGCTTATTTTTCATTTGGGTAATACTCTCACATTCAAATTCTTATAATCTTTTGTGAGTTTCCAATGTTGGTTTCTAATTAGGTCCTAAGAATCATCAAATAAGCATGAAAAACGCATGAATACATCAAAGGAATAAGGCGGAAACATTACTCACATTGATTGGTTTTGGATGCGAAGAACAAAATCCATTTCTTCCTCCTTGTTGAAGCTCGGCAGTGGCCTCCTTGAACTGCTGGACTGCTCGGTTTTGACTGGTTTTGCTCCTCCATCATTCGGCCATTGAAGACCTCCATTGAAGCTCCAAGCTTCAAGCTTCAAAACGGATTCCAAGCTCACAAGAACACTTCCCTATCACCTTTGTATTGACCCAAGTGTGTGCTAGCACTTCTCTTCTTCCTTGCTTCTCGGTCAAACCAGAAATTGGAAGAGGAAGAAGATGAAGAACGGCTCAAAGCCGAGAGAGAAAAGAGAGGGAAGAAGGGTTTCCTTGAAACCGATTTTGGGAGAGAGAGAAAATAAAAAGAAAAAGTATTATTTATATATTTGTTTTATTTTCCAAAAACAAAACAAAAATAAATCATTTTCATTTATTAAAAAATCAAAAGGCAAAAGTCAAAAAGCAAAAGCCATTATTGCTTTTCAACCACCACATCAATCACTTAAATCAAGTGACAACTTGTCACATCACTCAAAGTGACATTTGATTTGACGCTTAATGTGACTAGCGATTTGACGCTTGATTTGACTTGCGTGCCGCACTCGAATTCGAAATGCGAATGCGCTCGCAAATAATCCCGGGCTCGGGTTCGCTACTTCCAAATTAACGAATTTTCCGTCGCGACGTAATTAAACGATGACGCTTAGTGAAATCACTATTCACGTCGCTAGCGAATTAATTCTAAATTAATTCATTCGCCCGAATTAAAATCTAATTTTAATTTCGCGTCGAAATCCAATTTCGTATAATATATCGAATATATTATTTTATCGATTAATTCCAAATTAATCGTTCTCTCTCTTTAATTAATATTTTATCCCAGATAAAATATCTCCGTAATTAATCCCAGATTAATTTTCTCTCTCTTCTAATTAATCCCAGATTAATTAAAGTGCGAGTCATACATCATCGGTGAATCTTCGGGAAGCGACCCATGAGATCCCCGAATATGTTGGCAGTAAATATGGTCGTCGGACTATCCGAGCACGTAAGTACCTCGTACTACATTTGTACCGATTTACAAGACAAGGTTGGCTTCTAGCAAAGCGCCATGCCTACCCAATTCCCCATAAATATCCTTACAGGAATATGTGATCTATATCAAGCGTAGTATACCGAAGTATTGCGTATTTCTGTCCAGTATCGGATGTTCACGTGCTAGGCCTGGGGCTGGAATTGTGTCTGCCCCGTACGTAGCACACATCGGATGTCTGGCAACTAGTCTCTATAATCGGATATACATGACCTAGTCATAATATCCCGATAGCTCGAGCATTTAAGAGAACGACTTCTGTATCATATGTGACCATCATCTCCATATGACTGGAGTGATACTTCCGTCTTAACATCACACCCAACACACTACGATTCTCAATATACCCAGAATTGGCGTACACAGAACCGGTTAAAGCCCTGGACGACCTCAACCAAAGTATATTGATTGTCGTAAGTATTAGCGGTGCAAGTCTCAGGTTAAGACCAAATACAACTACCCTAATTACAGACTCCCATAGACACATAGTCTTACTACCAATAGGATTCCACAGGGGTCTATCCAAAGCAAAGCTGTTTCCCGTACCATCGGTAAAACACAACCTCCTATTACACTTGCATGAGTATCCTATACCCAAATATATGAGAACTATGTTGTTGTGCCCTCACAACATGCACAAGTGTAATACTAGTCTTTTACGTATTTATCGATGTCCAATCTCGATAATACTCTGACTATGGATATTTAATGATTTATCCTACGTGGACTGATACTGTCTCATATCATTCTCCGTCCAGGAACAAATCATAGGGACCTCTTATCATTTATATATCTAGGTGATCTAATCACAAATGATAAGAGTGCAATCTCCTTTGTCACATAGTTAATTTGTACAACAACACCGTGATCTGTACAAATAGTGACGCTATGGGTCATAATTGTCCAACAATCTCCCACTTGGCCTATAGCCAGTCACTCGAGTCTTTAACACCCGAACTATGTACGGTTGGCTCAAACTGGTGAGAAAAGGTTTTCGTCAGCGGATTTGCATGATTATCTTCTGATGCGATTTATTCGATCATCACATCACCACGATGTATGATTCGAACGAATCAGATGATTATCAAAGTAAGTATATGGATCGTCGATGAGACCATTAATTCTTTAGCATGTGCTGACACCTAGCTCAGCTGCTAACAGAACTATATCTAATCTAATTAGATTTATTATCGACCCATATGGCTTCTATTGCTGCGCCAGCTGCAGCAATAACTCGCATTTGTTGTTTATACGGTAACAGTATCTTGCTTGGAAAATTTCCAGCTCACTGTTCCTTTATACTATTGTATAGTACCTATGTTACGACTTATAGTCGTTATCATGAAAGCCAAGCTTTCACCGATTTTATTATAGGAATTCATTTCCAAGAAATGACATATTTTCATTACTCAGGACATTCACTATCAGTGCGCTCCCACTAACCTCCTTATATACACAAGAATTATTTTCGTTTTGAATTAAATCATAAACTATTATGATTACATCAAAACGACAATTCCAAGAACCTAATGTTTGCTTTAATCCAAACATGGATCGAATAACCTGCAAACCTAGTTTGCTTGTTATGGTTCGACAAAATCGTCAGGATGTTGTAAACATCCTCCGAAAGGTTTTCGTTAAGGAAAGCGGTTTTGGCATTCAGCTGCCACATTTCATAAATGAAACATGCAGCATCAGCAAGCATTGTCGAAATGGATTTGCCGTGGCAACAGGTAAAAAGTTTCGTCGTAATCAACACAATGTTGATAACTCTACCTTTTCGCTACAAGCCTAGCTTAGTACGATGGTATGTTGCCATCCATGTATGTCTTCCTTGAAGACTTATAGTACCAATATGCACAATGCCTTGCGGTACATCAACTAGTATCTAAACATAGTTGGTATACATGGAATCCATATCGGACTTTATGGCACTTTGCCATAATAGGGAGTCGATATCTTGTATCACTTCCACATATGTAGTCAGTTGGTATACCTCAAAAAGATAGACATCTTTATGAGGTGAGATCAGAATCCCATACCCCAGGTTGTTTTCTGACTCTCTCTGACCTATGCGGTTCTTGTGTATTCAAAGATTATTGGAATAGTTTCTTCCTTGATGAACTATTTGTGTTCCATTAGAAATCGGTGCCGGGAATAGTATTACTCCGATTTTCATCGAGTTATACTATCCTCCCACTTTCCACTGCATATCGGTATTCCTCTTAGGAAAAACACATGATGAGCAAAAATCTAATTGTTCTCTCGTGAGTTGTATAAGTACAATACTTATGGTATCCCTAGGATAACCTACAATTGGCATTTATCCAATTTGGGTTTTAGTTTGGTATCATCCAAATATATATGCCTAGCATACCCAAATCTAACAGGAATTTGAAACCCGGTTCTTTTCCCGTTCTCGATATAATAATATGAGATCTGTCAAACAGATATTATGGAACCTATTCAAAAAAAGTTCTTGCACTGGTTAAAGCTTATCCGTGTGAGGAAATGGTAGCTCAGAGCGACTCATGATTAACCTTATCATGTCCAACAAAATTCGGTCTCTCTTCATTTCGGACACACCGTCAAACTGACGTGTTCCGGGAGGAGTCCTCATTGAAAGAATACTTTACCCTTTCAAGTATTTTAGAAACTATTTGCTTAAGTATTTTCCATCACGGTCTTACCGTGACAGTTTAATACTTTAGCCGATCTTTTTGTCTATTTCATGTCGAAACTCTAAGAGTTTCCGATTTGTGTTCTTCAAAAGAAAACAATACCATACGCGATGCCACATCCGTAAAGGTCACGAAATATTCATATCCACATCTAGCCTAGCTAGACATGGGCCCATTTGCTTCACTATGAACTATGGCTAATAGATCGGTGGCACTGGCACTTTTACCAAGTAAATACTGTTTTAGGCACTTTGCCCAATAAACTAGATTCGTAGACTTTATTTGAATAGAATCAAATCAGTCCTAGTACCCACTCTTCGAAAGTGTGGATATGCGATTCTTGTTTAATTGTGTCCCTGACAACAATGCCACATACAAGTTTCAACCTGATCAAATCAGTTTGAGCTATTTATTTGTCATGTTATATATTTGAGATATTATTTATATTGAAAATATAAATTCTGTTATTCACATCTAATGTGTCTATCTCAATATCATCTTTATATAATAAAACACTTTAGTGTTCTAGAATATAAAGGTTCACCCGCAGCGGGTCAAACACTGATATAGAGATAATGTATCTAGTCAAACTAGTTACATTATAACAGTTTCCTAATTTAAGCACATACCCGAAGGTAGTTCCTAAATTCAGGTATCTACGGTTAAAGCAGCGACTTTCGTCCCGTTTTCAATTCGCAGATAAATCTCAATTGAAGTCAGTATCCTGTTCAAAACAGATTCTGAACATCAATACATATATTTTATGTACCACACTAAGTATTTAAAATCTAATTTTAATACTAGCTATGAACATAATTATGACAATCATTTTTGAAGTCAGAGCCTTGCTCGTCTTCAATTCCTTCTTAGGATATGTCCTTTTATCTTCCTAGAAGATTATAATGATTTTGCCTTTGCCTTTTCCATATTTCGGTCGCCTTTGGCCAATCCTCGGGTTTCTAGAATATCGAAGTAAGGTGCGCCTTGCGCTACTTGCCATATTGCAAACTTTGACTTTATCTCCTTGAGATTAGTCATTAATTCTCCAAGAATTATTTATTGCAATTTTTACTTCTAAAATCTAATTTTAGATTTATAAAGATCCTTCAATTTCAGTATCATACTTTAAAAATCTAATCTTTAGTTCTGATAAAGAAATTAAGGAGTCTATATGACAAGTATTATGGATTAAGCACTAAAGTTATCATTACATGAATATTCCAAATATCACATTCCACTTATTTGCTTAACTCCGGACTTAGGCTTAATACGTTATTTTATCATATAAACTAACTTATTATTTTTCCAGGACCATCCTGAAATTATTCCCAATTTGAAAATTAAACCATTTAAATACATTTTCCCCAGGATTATGTTTTAAATGTCAATCTTTCAATTTTCTCTTGATTCTAATAGTCCAACTATTTAATCAACGATTTGTGGTACTTTGTATTATATTGATTATTATAGTCCAACTATACAATCAAATATAATTTAAATCAATTAACCTCAATTACATTGATTACTATAATCCAATTATAAAATCAACTGTAAATTGAAATTAATTAATTCAAATATATTGATTACTATAATCCAATTATATAATCAATTATAATACAGTCCAACTGTTAATTAAAACAACAATTTAAATATTAGTCCAACTAACATTTAATCTAACGACGAAATAATTTGTGAGTGAGCGCGTATGGCAAGTAATTAAACGAATATTGCAAATTCAATTCTTGCCTCCCACTATTTTTC
Organism: Zanthoxylum bungeanum; assembly: GCA_019454045.1. NCBI lineage: Eukaryota > Viridiplantae > Streptophyta > Magnoliopsida > Sapindales > Rutaceae > Zanthoxylum > Zanthoxylum bungeanum. The sequence continues at coordinate 53,203 of SKCR01032149.1, forward strand.
GGCGAGCCTTTAACCCTATGTCGAGTAGTACTGGGGAAACCGTGTTTCCTAGTGAGCTAGGATCCCGTTAAATATCACACAATCTTGACTTTGGCCAACAAATTGTATGATAATTAACTAGGTAGATCTCTAAGATCGATTGGATCCAATCCAATTCCTAGATCCGGTAGGGGGACGTCCAAGTCCGAAACATATATCTTATATATGCCAATTCCTCCAATGTATTACCTAACCTTTTTCCTCTGAATCAACTAAGCCTTGGCTTTGGCACAACAAACTTAGTGATCCCAGTCAAGCGCGACCCATTGACCATGGAAAGCTTCGTAGTCAATGTCGATGGACAAGAAGTGGTCTTGACTGTGGCCAACAAACCACAACTTGGACAAGACACCAATATGGAACAAAGCCTTCATGATTCAAACACATCTTCGACAGACAAAGGCCTTGACTTTGGCCAACAAACCAATGACGTCTCGGATCTTGAGTGAGAATCACTCAATGGAAGGAAAAACGCTTAATATTTGTGAGGGTTTTTCGCGTGTAAATTGGCAACCAATTTATTATCTTGTTTGGGTCATCATCATCATACACCTTAAACATGCATTCTAAACACATAATAAAGCGCATATGAATAAAATAATAATGATATGCGGATGGATATGTTACATTGATCCTAGATCAAATCTCTCATTTTCTCTCTCCAACTAGCACATGTATTTACTTCTACCCGTTACACTACACTTCTAAAGAAACCTCATTTACAATGAGGGGAATAGGTGAGAAGAGAATACAAAGAGTATAGAGGTGATAAGGCTGGACACGCAGGTCCAATTAATAAATCAAATTATTACAATTTCCAAAATTGTCCCACCCGACTAATAATTAGTGATCATCCAATGTTCAAACAACGATTTGATTTTTGCGCGAGTCAAACTCGTTTTGTGAATAAGTACTCAAAGTACGAATTCTTGAATTAAATTAAACTACATAATTAAATCCAATTTAATACGCATTTAATTCTAATTCACTATTTAATTCCACATTAAATATTACACTTTTATTAACGAACCTTTACGACTTAAATTCCAAATTTAATCGCAACGGGTCTCAAAGCCCGATTAACATCTAATGTTTATTTAATTAAAGTCCAATGGGCTTTTAATTAATTTCTATAAGGCGTGGACTTTTGGTCAACTCGGGTCAAACCGATAACCAAAGTCCAATCCGGGATTTACCCATAAGCCCAGAAATCAATTTTGGCCCATTAGGCCCAATTAAATAATTAAGGTCCATTAAGTCATAATTGGACTTTTGGATGCGGTTTTGGGCCCAATTGGATCCAACCAAATTGGCCTAAACCGATCTTTGTACAACAAAGCCCAAAAGCCCAATTACAACCTATAAGGCCCAATTTCCAAAAACAAGCCCAATTAATTAACTTATAAAATTCCAAATTCCATAATTAATTAACCTAAGTGTAATACACAATTAATCACCCAATTAACATTTCTAAAACATCAATTAGCCTAATTAATCATGCACTTTAACAACACATAGTGTCCAACACATTTTTATCAAAATCAAACCCATTTTACATGCTTCTTTATTCTCGGAAATTAGGGGTTTTTCCAATCTGATTCGGTTTCAATCCAATTGAATCCACAATCATCATTTCCCAAATCAATTCAACTCATCCAATGAATCAAAACAAAAAAAATCACAATGAATTTCATGTTACTTGAATTCGGCCAAGCCTACTTTTAAAGGCAAATATGTTCCAAATCAAAATTCAATCCAATTGAACTTCAAAACAACATTACCCTATTGTTTTAAGTCATCCAATGATCAAACAAACAAAAAGTCACCAAGATATTAGGGTCTCAATTTTCGGCCATGCCCAAAAATTTGGGGAAAAATGGATCCAATCCAATTTCATGAAATTGAACATACACAACTTCAATTCATCAACATACAAGCATACTTAATCAATCAATTCAACCAAATCATGCTTCAATTGATTTTACCCAATTCAAACCCTAACTTTTTCATGCTTGATCAAAGCTCATAGATACCATTGTTGGTTTCTAATTAGGTCCCAAGAATCATCAAATAAGCATGAAAAACGCATAAATACATCAAAGGAATAAGGCGGAAACATTACTCACATTGATCGGTTTTGAATGCGAAGAACAAAATCCATTTCTTCCTCCTTGTTGAAGCTCGGCAGTGGCCTCCTTGAACTGGTGGACTGCTCGGTTTTGACTGGTTTTGCTCCTCCATCATTCGGCCATTGAAGACCTATATTGAAGCTCCAAGCTTCAAGCTTCAAAATGGATTCCAAGCTCACAAGAACACTGCCTTATCACCTTTGTATTGACCCAAGTGTGTGCTAGCACTTCTCTTCTTCGTTGCTTCTCGGTCAAACCAGAAATTGGAAGAGGAAGAAGATGAAGAACGGCTCAAAGCCGAGAGAGAAAAGAGAGGGAAGAAGGGTTTCCTTGAAACCGATTTTGGGAGAGAGAGAAAATAAAAATAAAATGTATTATTTATATATTTGTTTTATTTTCCAAAAATAAAAGAAAAATAAATCATTTTCATTTATTAAAAAATCAAAAGGCAAAAGTCAAAAAGCAAAAGCCATTATTGCTTTTCAACTACCACATCAATCACTCAAATCAAGTGACAACTTGTCATATCACTCAAAATGACATTTGATTTGACGCTTGATGTGACTAGCGATTTGACGCTTGATTTGAGTTGCGTGCCGCACTCGAATTCGAAATGCGAATGCGCTCGTAAATAATCCCAGGCTCGGGTTCGCTAATTCCAAATTAATGAATTTTCCGTCGCGACGTAATTAAACGATTACGCTTAGTGAAATCACTATTCACGTCGCTAACGAATTAATTCTAAATTAATTCGTTCGCCCGAATTAAAATCTAATTTTAATTCCACGTCGAAATCCAATTTCGTATAATATATATCAAATATATTATTTTATCGATTAATTCCAAATTAATCGTTCTCTCTCTTTAATTAATATTTTATCCCAGATAAAATATCTCCGCAATTAATCCCAGATTAATTTTCTCTCTCTTCTAATTAATCCCAGATTAATTAAAGTGCGAGTCATACATAATCGGTGAATCTTCGGGAAGCGACCCATGAGATCCCCGGATATGTTGGCAGTAAATACGGTCGTCGGACTATCCGAACACGTAAGTAACTCGTACTAATTTTGTACCGATTTACAAGACAAGGTTGGCTTCTAGCAAAGCGCCATGCCTACCCAATTCTCCGGAAAGATCCTCACAGGAATATGTGATCTATATCAAGCGTAGTATACCGAAGTATTGCGTATTTCTGTCCAGTATCGGATGTTCACGTGCTAGGCCTAGGGCTGGAATTGTGTCTGCCCCGTACGAAGCACATATCGGATGTTTGGCAACTAGTCTCTATAATCGGATATACATTACCTAGTCATAATATCCCGATAGCTCGAGCATTTAAAAGAACGAGTTCTGTATCCTATGTGACCATCATCTTCATATGACTGGAGTGATACTTCCGTCTTAACATAACACCCAACACACTACGATTCTCAATATACCCAGAATTGGCGTACACAGAACCGGTTAAAGCCCTGGACGACCTCAACCAAAGTATATTGATTGTCGTAAGTATTAGCGGTGCAAGTCTCAGGTTAAGACCAAATACAACTACCCTAATTGCAGACTCCCATAGACACATAGTCATACTACCAATGGGATTCCGCAGGGGTCTATCCAGAGCGAAGTTGTTTCCCGTACCATCAGTAAAACACAACCTTCTATTACACTTGCATCAGTATCCTATACCCAAATATATGAGAACTATGATGTTGTGCCCTCACAACATGCACTAGTGTAATACTAGTCTTTTACGTATTTATCGATATCCAATCTCGATAATACTCTGACTAGGGATATTTAATGATTTATCCTACGTGGACTGATACTGTCTCATATCATTCTCCGTCCAGGAACAAATCATAGGGACCTCCTATCATTTATATATCTAGGTGATCTAATCACAAATGATAAAAGTGCAATCTCCTTTGTCACATAGTTAATTTGTACAACAACACCGTGATCTGTACAAATAGTGACGCTATGGGTCATAATTGTCCAACACCAAATAGTAAAGAGAGTTTTTAAAATCATATATATCTTACACACTTTATGTTTGAAAAAGCTCAAACTTCATCTTCATATTCATATTAGTGAGCTTTGATATATGTGGGTGAGATACTCATATTTAAAAATCTTCTTTGTAATCCTTTGTGAGTACTCAAATTATGGTTGTAATTTTTTATTATCAAGCACTTGTGTGTAAATTCCTTGTGTGAGTGAGTATACTCTCAATGGTGGATTTGTGTACAATGTTAATAGAAAGCTTGGATCAAAGACCTTTATTGTAAATGTTTGGAAGTGACCCCAGAAAACTCTCAGTGTAAAGTGCATATTCATTTTACATAGTGGAAAGCTTCAAGCGTGGCTTGAAGTAGTGGATGTATGCAAGAGTTGGCTGAACCATTATAAATTTTTGGACAATCATGGCCCATAGCATCACTATTTGTAAAAGACATGATGTTTTTATACAAATTAACTATGTGACAAAGGAAATTACTCTTGTATCATTTTGTAATTGGATTACTTGGATATATAAATGATAAAAGTCCATATGATTAGTACCTAATTAATAAGATATGAGACAATATTAATCCACAAAAGGTTTAATCATTAAATATCCCTAGTCGTAGTATTATCGAGACTGGACATCGAAAATACGGAATAGGCTAGTATTACACGTGTGTGCGTTATGGAAGCTTAACGACATAGTTCTCATATATTTATGTATTGGATACTTATGCAAGTGTGATAGGAGGTTCTGTTAGCCGTTGGACCAGGAACAGCTTCGCTCTGGATAGACCCATTGGAATCCCATTGGTAGTATGACTATGTGTCTATGGGAATCCGAATCAGGGTAGGTGTATGTGGTCTTAACTTGAGACTTGCATCTTTAATACTTACGACAATCAATATACTTTGGTTTTAGTCGTCCGAAGCTTTAATAGGTTCTGTGTACGCCTCTTCTAGGTATACTGAGAATCGTAGTGTATTGGGTTTGATGTCAAGATGGAAGTATATGTTGCATAATTTTGACCCATAGCGTCACTATTTGTAAAAGACATTGTGGTTTTTGTACAAATTAATAATGTGACAATGGAAATTGCTATTTTATCATTTTGTAATTTGATTACTTGAATATATAAATGATAAAAGTTCTTATGATTAGTTCCGGATTAATAAGATATGAGACAATATCAATCCACAAAAGGTTTAATCATTAAATATCCCTAGTCGTAGTATTATCGAGACTGGACATCGATAATGCGGAATAGACTAGTATTACACGTGTGCGTGTTATGGAAGGGTAACAACATAGTTCTCAGATATTTAAGTATTGGATGCTTATGCAAGTGTGATATGAGGTTATTTTTGCCGATGGTACGGAAACAGCTTCGCCCTGGATAGACCCCTCGGAATCCCATTAGTAGTATGACTATGTGTCTATGGGAATTCGATTCAGGGAAGATGTATTTGGTTTTAACCTGAGACTAGCATCGCTAATACTTGCGAGAATCAATACGCTTTGGTTTTGGTCGTCCGAGACTTTAACAGGTTCTGTGTACACCTCTTCTGGGTTTATTGAGAATCGTAGTGTATTGGTGTGATGTCAAGATGGAAGTATCACTTCATTTATATGGAGATGATGATCACGCAGGGATACAGAACTGGTTCTCTATTATGTTGCAACTATCGGGATAATATGACAAGGTCATGATTATCCGATTATAGAGACTAGTTGCTTGTGATCCGATATATGCTTCGTACGGGGCAGACACTATTCCAGCCTCAGGCCTTGCATGTGATATCTGATATTGGATCGCAATACGCAATACTACGTATACTACGCCTGATATAGATTAAATATTCCTTAAATAATATTTCTGGAGAATTGGGTAGGCACGGCGTTTTACTAGAAGCCAACCATGTCTCGTAAATCGGTAAGAACGTGGTACCGGGTACGCACGTGTTCGGATAGTCCGACGATCGGATTTACTTCCAACATATCCAGGGATCTCATGGGTCGCTTCCTGAAGATTCACCGATGACGTATTACTCGAACAGAAAATTAATCTAGGATTAATTGCGGAAAGAATTTATCTAGGATAATATTCAATTAAAAGAGAGAGAACGATTAATTTAGAATTAATCGATTAAAATAATATATTCAATATATTAAATGAAATTGGATTTCATAACAGAATTAAAATTGGATTTTAATTCGGGCGAACGAATTAATTTAGAATTAATTCGCGAGTGACTTTAATAGTAATTTTGCGAGGCATTATTATTTAATTAAATTTAATTTAATTAAGTCGCAACGGAAAATTGGTTAATTCGGAATTAACGAACCCGAGCCCGGAATGTGTTTGCGGGCCCACTAGGATTTTGAATTCAAGTGGAGCCCACATGTCACATCACTTGTCTTTCTCATCACTTTTTGTGATGGAAGTTAGTGTGGTGTGATGTTGGCTTGTTTTTCACACAAGTTAGTAAAGTGATGGACATTTTACCAACTTTGGATTTTTGGTATTACTTTACATTTTGATTTTTGAAATCAATTAATTTTGATAACACATTCACTCATTTCTCTCATCATTCTTCTTCTCCTCTCTCACACCATTTGCATTCTCCCTCTCTTGGACTTGGCTTGGTCGAAACTTACCAAGAGTAAAGGAAGAAATTTGTTGCAATTTTTCTAGTACTAGCACACAAAGAATCATACAAAGGTGATAGGGAAACATTTCCCAAGAGTTTGTAATCATTTCTTAAAGCTTGGAGCTTGACACTCAACATTGGAGAAGATATGAGCAACTTTAAAAGAAACAAAAATTTTGAACTCTACACATCCTATAACCGATCATTGTGAGTATAATTCCGCTATACTTCTTTGCGTATTTACACATCTTTCATGTTTAATATGATCTTGGTTTGTTCATTAGAACCCAACAATGGTATGAAAGTCTATTTAAGCATGAAATTGAATTAGGGTTCTTATTCTAAAATTTGGGTATTTTTGATTTGAGTATGATTTTATCAAATTGTTTGTTTGAGTATGCTTAGATAATCTTAACTTAGAGTTATGCATGATCAATTATGAAAAATTAATTGGATTAATTTTCCCCAAATTGCTAGGCTTGGCCGAATGTAAGCATGAACCCTAATGTCATGGAGATTTTGATTTTAGACCATTAGATGTGTTTAAAATGATTGGATAAATTGATTTGTGATTTAATTGGATTGAAATCAAAATTAATGAAGAAAAATCCATAATGTCGTGACATGTAGTAGCATGTAATGAGTTGATTTTGTTTCAATAATGTTGGACATGTATTGAAAATAATAAAGCATGATTAATTATGTAAATTAGTATTTTGGAAATGTTAATTTAAATAATAAATTATGGCTATACACTTGAATTAAATAAATTGTGATATTTAGAATATTAGAATTTAATTAATTAGACTTAATTTGGAATTAGGCTAAAAATGTTGTATTTAGGCCTAATGGGCTTGGTTGGGCCAAGTTGGTTTAGGACAATTGGATTGGATCCAATTGGGCCTAAACCATTCCATTAAGTCCAAATATAATAAATGGGCCTTTTCAAATTTAATTAGGCCTAATGGGCCAAAATTAATTTTGTGACAAATAGTGATTCCTTATTGGGCTTTGGTTGCCAAAGTCCATGCCTTAAGAAATTAATTGAAAGCCCATTGGACTTTAATTAATTGACATTGGATGTTAATTGGGCTTTGAGACCCATTAAGATTAGATTTAGAATCTAAGTCGTAAAGGCACATTAAAAGTGTAATTATTTAATTTGGAATTAAATAAAGAATTAGTATTGAATACAAATTAAATTGGATTTAAAATTATATATAATTCAAGAATTCGTACTTTGAGTACTTATTCTCAAACGAGTTGGACTCGCGCAAATCAAATCGTTGTTTGAACATTGGATGATCACTTAATTCAAAGATTAATTAATTGGATTAGATTGATTGAATAACATGCTTTGTGGGAATACATGGATGTATTGTATGAATAATGAATATCGGATGGATATTAGATGGGTGAGGGCAATTTAGGAAATTGTTGTAAAACATTTAGAATTTATTAAATTGGACCTGTGTGTCCAGCCTTTATCTATCGATTCTTTGTAATTCTCTTCTCACCAATTCCCCTCAATGTAATGAGGTTTCGTTATTGTATTTTGTAATTGGGTAGAAGTTAGAATAGTGCTAGCCGGGGAGAGGAAATGGAGTGATTTGTTCTAGGAACAATTTGTGAGATATCCATCCGCATATCATTATTAATTTATTTATCGCGCCTTATTATGCTTTTAGAATGCATGCTTAAGGGTGTATGATGAGACCTAATCAAAGATAATTAATTGGTTGCCAATTACGCGAAAAACCCTCAACAAATATTAAGCATTTTCCTTCCATTGAGTGATTCATACTCAAGATCCAAGATTAACATTGGTTTGTTGCCAAAGTCAAGACCTTTGTCCATCGCGGATGTGTTTGAATCATGAAGGCTTTGTTCTATATCGTATGTCTTGCCCAAGTTGTGATTTGTTGGCCAAAGTCAAGATCAATTCTTGTTCATCGACATCGATTACGAAGCTTTCCAAAGTCAATGGGTCCCGCTTAACTGGAATCATTAAGCTTGTTGAGCCAAAGCCAAGGCTTAGTTGATTCAGAGGAAAAAGGTTAAAAAAATATATTGGATATAATGGTATATATATTGTATATATGTTTTGGACTTGGATGTCCACCTACCGGATCTAGGAATTGGATGAGATTCAATTGATCTTAGAGATCTACCTAGTTAAATATCATACAGCTTGTTGGCCAAAGTCAAGGTTGTGTGTTATTTAACGGGATCCTAGCCCACTAGGAAACTAGGTTTCCCGAGTACTCAACAGAGGGTTAGAGGCTCGCTAAAAAATAGTGGGAGGCCAGTATTGAATTTGTAATTTCGTTCAAATACATGGCATTACGCGCTTTCAAATTACTTTTTCAATTATATATTTATTAGTTGGACTAATATTCGATTATTTTTCTTGTAACAGTTGGACTGTACCCAAATATTGTTAACTGAATAGTTTGACTATTGCAATTAAGATGACTGGAAAGATCGGAGTTAGAGACATTATCATGGGCGAAAATGTCTTTAATGGCGCGAACTTTCCTGACTGGGATATGAACCTAATGATTGTCCTAGGGGCTGAGAGGATGCTCTATACGATAGAGAGACCTCTCGGGCCTAAGCCCGGAAATGAGCAACCGCTTGAGCTTGAGCTTTGGAAGACTCATAGCGATGACAACTCAACTGCTCAATCTGCCATGCTCACTGCGATGACCCATCAATTTCTTCACCAAAACAATGGATTGGATCCATATACTATGATGGCAAAATTGAACGACCTTCATCGATCTAATCTTAGATCGCAAAGGTATGAATTGCAGAAGAAGCTCTTTTGCTCACGAATGTCAGAAGGTACATCTGTTGAGCACCATGTGTCACAGATGATTGCTGACATTGAACAGCTGGGTCAGCTAGGCATAACCTTTGAGGCTTAGACTTCTATAGATTTGATCTTACAGTGTCTTCCTAACAGCTGGAGCGGGTTCATCATGAACTACAATATGATGAACCAAGACCATACTCTTGGAGAGCTGATGGCAATGCTACGTGAAGCAGAAAAAGAGCTATTGGAGGGCAAAAAGCACGAGGCGTACTTCGCTTCAACATCTCAGTCTTCGAGGGCTTGGCCCAAGGTAACTGGAGGTGTAAAGAAGAAGAAGAAAAATGGCAATGCCAAATCGTCAAAGTCTTCTGGGAAGGCAAAGGACAAATCCCAATATGTATGCTTGCAGTGTGGCAAACAGGGTCACTGGAAGCGTGACTTCCGTGAGTACAAGGCGCACATGAAGGAAATTAAAGCGGGCAAGGCACTGGCTTTAGGTGTTTGTTATAGAAATAAACATGTCTACTTCTAGTTTTAAAAATTGGATTTTTTATTCTGGTTGTGGTACTCATATATGTACTAATGTGCAGGATCTGCGGATTAGCAGGAGATTGGCCTCAGGGGAGATTGATCTACGAGTTGGAAACATGACCAGGGTCGCTGTTTTGGCTGTAGGAACTTATATTTTGGAACTACCCTCGGGGCATGTACTAAATCTATCATACTATTATTATGTACCTAGTTTGACTAGGAATATTATATCTGTATCTTTATTGGCCCAATGTGGCTATACTTTTGTTTTTAGAAACACTGGGTGTTTTATGTATAAAAATGATATGCAGATATGCAGTGCTGATGTGAATAATGGTCTTTATATTTTGAATATAAATCAATCTCAAACATATAATGTAACAAACAAAAGGTTTAACTAAGTAACAAAGATGAAACTTATATGTGGCATTGTCATCTAGGACACATTAACAGGACTCGCATATCCACACTTTCGAAGAGTGGGTACTTGGACGGATTTGATCCAAATTCATATGACGTCTGCGAATCTTGTTTGTTAGGCAAAATGCCTAAAACACCTTTTAGTGGTAAAGGTACACGTGCCACCGAACTGTTAGCCCTCATTCATAGTGACGTATGTGAGCCCATATCTAGCCAGGCTAGAGGTGGATATGAATACTTCGTAACCTTTACGGATGATGCATCGCGTTATGGTTATGTGTATCTTATGAGACACAAGTCGGAAACCTTTGAGAAATTCAAAGAGTTTCGACACGAAGTAGAAAAACAGACTGACAAAAATATTAAAACATTACGGTCGGACCGTGGTGGAGAATACTTAAGCAATGAGTTTCTTGATTACTTGAAAGTGTATGGTATTTTTTCACAGTGGACTCCTCCCGGAACATCGTAATTAAACGGTGTGTCCGAACAGAGAAACCAAACTTTGTTAGACATGGTAAGGTCGATGATGAGTCGCACAGAGCTACTTATTTCCTTCTGGGGATATGCATTGAACAGTGCAATACTTATTTTGAATAAGGTTCCGTCAAAGTCTGTTCAATAGACTCCGTATGAGATATGGACAGGAAAGAAATTGGGTTTCTCATTCCTGAAGATTTGGGGTTGCTGGGCATACGTTAAACATTTGGATGGTAGCAAACTTGAACCCAAATCGGATAAGTGTCTATTTTTAGGTTATCCTAGGGAAACCAAAGGATATTACTTCTACAACCCACAAGAGAATAAAGTATTTGTTGTTCTACATGTGGTTTTCCTTGAGAAGGAATTCCTAAATGCACTGGTAAGTGGGAGGAAATTAGAACTCGATGAAAATCGGAGTGATACTGTTCATGGCACAGAATCCTTAACGGAACATGAACAGTTCATCAAGGATTAGACTGTACCACAATCTTCGAATACACAAGAACCGCGTAGGTCATAGATAGTCAAAAAACAACCTGAGAGGTATGGGTTTCTGATCTCACCTAATGTGGATACTAATCTTATTGAGGAAGACGAACCGACTACGTATGAGGAAGCGATACAAGGTATCGACTCTAGTTTATGGCAAGATGCCATGAAGTACGAAATGGATTCCATGTACACCAACCAAGTTTGGACACTGGTTTATGCATCAAAAGGCGTAAAGACTATTGGTTGCAAATGGGTCTTCAAGAAGATGACCGACATGGATGGAAACATACAAACGTACAAAGCTAGGCTTGTAGCGAAAGGGTATCATCAACGACATGGTGTCGATTACGACGAAACATTTTCACCAGTTGCCATGATTAAATCCATTCGGATAATGCTTGCTATTGCTGCATATTTCGATTACGAGATATGGCAGATGGACGTCAAAATCACTTTCCTTAACGGAAACCTTTTGGAGGATGTTTATAAGCAACAGCCTGACGGTTTTGTCGTACCAAAACATGCAGACAAGGTTTACAAGTTAAATCGATCCATTTATGGATTGAAGCAAGCATCGCGTTCTTGGAACCAACATTTTGATGAGATCATAAAAGAATATGATTTCGTTCAAAATGAGGATAATCCTTGTGTATATAAGAAGGTTAGTGGGATCACACTGACATTTATTGTCCTTTACGTTGATGATGTATTGCTTATTGGGAATGACATTCACATGCTACAATCGGTGAAAGCTTGGCTTTCATTAAAATTCTTCATGAAGGATCTGGGAGAAGCAACCTTTATTCTAGGAATAAAGATATACCAGAATAGATCTAGAAAGATGCCTGGACTCTCCCAGAGCACATATATTGACAAAGTGTTGAAGAGATTCAACATGGAACAGTCTAAGAGGGGACTGTTGCCAGTGTCACATGGCGTCACTCTATCCAAGGACATGTATCCTAAAACTCAAGATGAGAGAGACAACATGAGTCGGATCCTGTTCGCCTCGTCAGTCGGATCGTTCATGTATGCCATGATTGTTGGACAATTATGACCCATAGCATCACTATTTGTACAGAACATGGTGTTGTTGTATAAATTAACTATGTGACAAAGGAAATTGCTCTTTTATCATTTGTAATTAGATTACCGGGATATATAAATGATAAAAGTCCATATGATTAGTTCCGGATTGATAAGATATGAGACAGTATCAATCCATGAAGGTTTAATCATTAAAACATCCCTAGTCGGAGTATTATCGAGATTGGACATCGATAATGTGGAATAGACTAGTATTGCACTTGTGCGCGTTGTGGGAGCATAACGGCATAGTTCTCATATATTTGGGTATTTGATACTCATGCAAGTGTAATAGGAGGTTGTGTTTACTGATGGTACGGAAATAGCTTCGCTCTGGATAGACCCCTCAGAATTCCATTGTTAGTATGACTATGTGTCTATGGAATTTCGAATCAGGGTAGGTGTATTTGGTCTTAACCTGAGACTTGCATCGCTAATACTTGCGACAATCAATATACTTTGGTCGTCCAGGGCCTTAACAGGTTCTGTGTACGCCTCTTCTGGGTATATTGAGAATCGTAGTGTATTGGGTGTGATGTCAAGATGGAAGTATCACTCCAGTCATATGGAGATGATGATCACGTAGGATAAGGAACTTGTGCTCTTATATGCTGTAGCTATCGGGATAATATGACTAGGTCATGTTTATCCATTATAAAGACTAGTTACCAGAGATCCGATATGTGCTTCGTACGGGGCAGACACAATTTCAGCCCCAGGCCTAGCACGTGACATCCGATAATGGATCGTAATACGCAATACTATGTATACTACGCCTGATATAGATTACATATTCCTTTAAGAATATTTCTGGAGAATTGGGTAGGCACGGTGCTTTGCTAGAAGCCAACCAAGTCTTATAAATCGGTAAAAACGTAGTACTAGGTACGTACGTGTTCGGATAGTCCGACGACCGGATTTACTGCCAACATATCTGGGGATCTCATGGGTCGCTTCACGAAGATTCACCGATGACATATGACTCGCACATAATTAATCTAGGATTGATTATTAGAGAGAGAAAATTAATCTATTATTAATTGCGGAGATATTTTATCTGGGATATAAATATTATTTATAGAGAGAGAACGATTAATTTGGAATTAATCGATAAAATAATAAATTCGATATATTAAACGAAATTAGATTTCGACGCGGAATTAAAATTAGATTTTAATTAGGGCAAACGAGTTAATTTAGAATTAATTCGCTAGCGACGTGAATAGTAATTTTGCTAGGCATAATTATTTAATTAAATTTGATTTAATTACGTCGCAACGGAAAATTCATTAATTCGAAATTAGCGAACCCGAGTCCGGGAGTGTTTGCGGGACCACTCGCATTTAGAATCTAGTGGGGCCCGCAAATCACATCACGCGTCACATCATTAGTCATTCAAGTGATGCAAGTCACATCAACTTTCAGTGATGTGATGCAAGTCACTTTTGATTGATGTGAGTTGATGGAAGACCTTAAAGTCTTGTACCATTTTTTGAAAAATGGGTATTTGGTATTTGATTTTTTGAAAATCAAAAACATAACACACATTACCATCTTTTCTCCTCTCCCTCTCCATTCACGGCAAGAAGCCATTTTTTCTCTCTTTTGGTTCTCTTTGCCGAGAACAACAATGATGAACAAGGAAATTTTGTGGCAAAATTTCCAAAGCTAGTACTTGAAGGAGTCATTCTAAGGTGATAGGGAAACCCATTCATGAGCATGGAATCACCATTTACAAAGCTTGGAGCTTGGAGCACACAAAGAGGGGTTGACCGAAACTTGGAGCACAAAGTTTGGGCATGGCCGAGAGCTTCATCCATGGAGCAAAAGTTTTGTGTTCATCGCATCGCAAATCCGATCAAAGTGAGTATTTCCGCAACTTTACTTTGTTGTATTCGCATTTTTCATTGCTTAATTGATCTTGGGATGAATTGGATATTCCAACAATGGTATCAAGAGCCATTATTAAGCATGAGATTGAATTTGGGTAAAATTTGGGTAAAATTGATTTGAGCATGATTTGATAAAATTGATTGATTGAGTATGCTTGAATGATGATAACTTAGAGTTATGCATGATCAATTTGATGAAAATTGAATTGGATTATTTTTTCCCCAAAAATTTGGCTTTGCCGAATGTGTGTAGTGCCCTAATGTCATGGTATTTTTTGTTTTTTTGATCATTTGATGAGTTTAAAGACTTGGGATGAATTGATTAATGATTTAATTGGATTGAAATCGAAATCGATTTATAAAACCCTAAATTGCTGTGACATCAAAAGCATGAAATGAGATGATTTTTGGTTCAATAATGTTGGACATATGTTGATGATGATTAGCATGATTAATTATGTAAATTGATATTTTGCGAATGTTAATTTGACTAATTAATTATGGCTAATGCACTTTAGTTAATTGAATTATGATATTTGGAATATTGGAATTTAATTGGTTGGGCTAAATTTGGAATTGGGCTAATAAAGTTGTATTTGGGCTTATCGGGCTTATTGGGTTGGTTGGGCCAAGTTTGGTTTAGGTTAATTGGTTGGATCCAATTGGGCCTAAAAACCATTTCCATAAAGTCCAAATATAATAAATTGGGCCTTTAATTAATTGGGCTTTGAGACCCATAATGATTAGATTTAGAATCTAAGTCGCAAAGGCTCATTAATAAAGTGTACTTATTTAATTTGGAAT
Organism: Zanthoxylum bungeanum; assembly: GCA_019454045.1. Classification (NCBI taxonomy): domain Eukaryota; kingdom Viridiplantae; phylum Streptophyta; class Magnoliopsida; order Sapindales; family Rutaceae; genus Zanthoxylum; species Zanthoxylum bungeanum. Next base: position 68,556 of record SKCR01032149.1, read on the forward strand.
TAAATCAAGAATTAGTATTGAATACAAATTAAATTGGATTTATTATTGTAGTTTGATATAATTCAAGAATTCGTACTTTGAGTACTTATTCTTAAAACGAGTTGGACTCGCGCAAATCAAATTGTTGTTTGAACATTGGATGGTCATTAATTTCAGATTAATTAATTGGATTAGATTGATTGATAACATGCTTTGTGTGAATACATGGATGTGATGTATGAATAATGTATATCGGATGGATATTAGATGGGTGAGGGCAATTTTGGAAATTGTTGTAATAAATTTAGAATTTATTAAATTGGACCTGCGTGTCAGCCTATTACCTCTTGATTCTTTGTATTTCTCTTCTCACATATTCCCCTAAATGTAAATGAGGTTTCTTTAGAAGTGTTATGTAATTGGGTAGAAGTAAGATTTGTGCTAGCGGAGAGGAGAGAGGAAAATGAGAGATTTGTTCTAGGAACAAGTTGTTTTAAATATCCATCCGCATATCATTATTAATTTATTTGTCGCGCCTTATTACGCTTTTAGAATGCATGCTTAAGGGTGTATGATGAGACCTAATCAAAGATAATTAATTGGTTGCCAATTACGCAAAAACCCTCAACAAATATTAAGTGTTTTTCCTTCCATTGAATGATTCATTCTAAGATCCAAGATTGGCACTGGTTTGTTGGCCAAAGTCAAGACCTTTGTCCATTCGCGGATGTGTTTGAATCATGAAGGCTTTGTTCCATATCGCATGTCTTGTCCAAGTTGTGATTTGTTGGCCAAAGTCAAGATCACTTCTTGTCCATCGACATCGATTACGAAGCTTTCCAAGGTCAATGGGTCCCGCTTAACTGGAATCATAAGTTTGTTGTGCCAAAGCCAAGGCTTAGTTGATTCAGAGGAAAAAGGTTAGGGAATATATTGGATATATTGGCATATATTAGATATATGTTTCGGATTTGGATCTCCACCTACTGGATCTAAGAATTGGATGAGATCCAATTGATCTTAGAGGTCTACCTAGTTAAATATCATACAGCTTGTTGGCCAAAGTCAAGGTTGTGTGTTATTTAACGGGATCCTAGCCCACTAGGAAACAAGGTTTCTCGAGTACTCAACAGAGGGTTAGAGGCTCGCTGAAAAATAGTGGGAGGCAAGTATTAAATTTGCAATTTCGTTTAGATACTTGACAATACGCGCTCATTTCATTTTTCGTCATTACATTAATTAATAAATATATTAGTTGGACTAATATTTAATTGTTGTTTTAAATTAAACAGTTGGACTGTATTCAAAATACTTCAATTTATAGTTGATTATATAATTGGATTATAGTAATCAATATATTTGAATTTAACCAATCAAATTATAGTTGATTATATAGTTAGACTATAGTAATCATTATAATCAATAGTACCTGAAATCGTTGATTGGATAGATGGACTATAACAATCAAGATAACTGAAAGATTAGCGTTTAGAACATAATCCTGGGGAAAATGTCTTTAAGCGGCTTTAATTTTCAAATTGGGAATAGAACCTCAGGATAGTCCTGGGAATTGAGAAGTTATTCTATTTGATAGATTTACATCTCGGGCCTAAGCCCGGAGTTGAGCAAATAATAGAACATGATCTTTGGAAGATTCATGTGATGATAACTTTAGTGCTCAATCCTTTATACTTGATGCAATGACATTTTAATTCCGTCGTCAGAATTAAGGATTAGATCCTTGTACCATGATGATAAAATTAAAGATCTTCATAGATTTATTCTTAGATCTTAGAAGTACAAATTGCAAAAGAAGCTCTTTCGTTCGCGTATGTCAGAGGGTACATCTGTCGATAATTGCTGACATCGATCAGCTAGGTTAGCTGGGCATTACCTACGTGGCTGAGACTACCAAAGATTTGATCTTATAGTCTCTACCCGAAAGCTGGGGGAGGTTCATTATGAACCAAAAGTAAACTCTTGGAGAGTTGAAGGCTATGCTCAAGGAGGCAGAGCCAGAGCTTAAAAGGGGCAAAGGTAAAATCATCACAGTCTTCTGGGAAGACAAATGACATATCCCAAGATGTCTGCCTAAACTGTGGCAAACGGGGTCACTTGATGCGTGACTGCTGTATGGACAAGGCAGACATGAAGGAAGTATAGGTGGGGCAATGCTCCGAGTTCAAGTATGTTTGTCATAAACATGTTCACTATTAGTTTCAAAATTGTATTTTGATGTGCTACATAAATATGTACTGATGTGCAGAATCTGCTGATTAGCAGGAGACTTACTTCAGTTGAGATCAACCTGCGAGTCGAAAATGGGACGAGAGTCGCTATTTTAACCGTAGAAACCTAAGTTTAGGAAATACCCTTTTGGTATGTACCTAAATTAGGAAACTGTTATAATGTACCTAGTTTGACTAGAAACATTATCTCTATATCTAAGTTTAACCTGTTGCGGGTATACCTTTATATTCTAGAACACTAAAGTGTTTTATTTTATAAAGATGATATTGAGATAAACACATTAGATGTGAATAATAATATTTATATTTTGAATATAAATGAATCTCAAACGTATAACATGACAAACAAATAGCTCAAACTGATTTGATCAGATGAGACTTATTTGTGGCATTGTTGTCTAGGACACATAAACAAGACTCGTATATCCACACTTTCGAAGAGTGGGTACTAGGACAGATTTGATTCTATTCAAATAATGTCTACGAATCTAGTTTATTTGGCAAAGTGCCCAAAACACCTTTTACTTGGTAAAAAGAGTAAGTGCCACCGATCTGTTAGCCCTCGTTCATAGTGACGTAAGTGGGCCCATATCTAGCTAGGCTAGAGGTGGATATGAACACTTTGTAACCTTTACGGATGTAGCATCGCGTTATAGTTATATGTTTCTTTTGAAACATAAGTCAGGAAACTTTTAGAGTTTCGACACGAAGTAGACAGACAGATCGGCTAAAGCATTAAACCGTCATGGTTAGACCGTGATGGAAAATACTTAATCAATAAGTTTCTCAATTACTTGAAAGAATATTGTATTCTTACACAAAGGACTCCTCCGGAACACCTCAATTGAGCGGTTTGTGTCTGAACAGAGAAACTGAATTTTGTTGGACATGATAAGGTTAATTATGAGTCGCTCTGAGCTACCATTTTCCTTATAGGGATACGCATTAATCAGTGCAAAACTTATTTTGAATAAGGTTCCATGAAAATCTGTTTGACAGATTTCATATTAAGATATGAACAGGAAAGAAACTGGGTTTTTCTCATTCCTGATGATTTGGGTATGCTGGGCATATGTTTTGGATGATACCAAACCAAAACCCAATAAGATAAGTGCCTAATTTGTAGGTTATCCTAGGGAAACCAAAGTATAGTACTTATATAACTCACAAGAGAACAATGTAATTGTTGCTCTCCATGCGTTTTTCCTAAAAGGAATACCTATATGCAGTGGTAAGTGGGAGGAAAGTAAAACTCGATGAAAATCAGAGTAATACTATTCCAGGCACCGATTCCTTACCGAAACACAAACAGTTCATCAGGGATGAAACTGTACCACAATCTTCGAATACACAAGAACCGCATAAGTCGGAGAGAGTCAGAAAATAACCTGGGAGGTATGGGTTTCTGATCTCACCTCATGAAGATGTCAATCTTATTGAGGAACACGAACCGACTACGTATGAGAAAGTGATACAAGGTATCGACTCCCAATTATGGAAAAGTGCAATGATATCCGAATGGATTCCATGTATACCAACCAAGTTTGGACACTGGTTGTTGTACCGGAAGGCATTGTGTCTATTGGTACTATATGAGTCTTCAAGGAAGACATATATGGATGGCAACATACCAACGTACAAAGCTAAGCTTGTAGCGAAAAGGTATCGTTATCAACATTGTGTCGATTACGACGAAACCTTTTACTCGTTGCCATGGTTAAATCCATTTGGATAATGCTTGCTGATGCTGCATGTTTCATTTATTAAATATGGCAGCTGAACGTCAAAATCGCTTTCCTTAAACGGAAACATTTTGGAGGATGTTTACAACATCCTGACGGTTTTGTCGTACCAAAACAAGCAAACAAGGTTTGCAAGTTAATTCGATCCATTTATGGATTGAAGCAAGCATTGCGTTCTTGGAATTATCGTTTTGATGTAATCATAATGGTATATGATTTAATTCAAAACGAAAATGATTCTTGTGTATATAACGAGGTTAGTGGGAGCGCACTGACAATGATTGTCCTATAAAATGATGATATATCATTTCTTGGAAATGATATTCCCATAATACAATCGGTGAAAGCTTGGCTTTCATGAAAATTCTCCGTAGAATACTTGGGAGAGATAACCTTTATTCTAGGAATAAGGATCTACTGGGATAAATCTAAAAGTTGTTGGCACTCTCTGAGAACTCGTACATTGAAATATATGTACGCGACATGGTGTCTCATATGCTTTGAGCATATGGAGTCACAATCAGGCCAATCCAAGTGATGGTCACTGGATTGATGTTAAGAACATCCTTAAGTATCTTAGATAAACTAAGGATGTTTTCTTAAGCTATGGAGAAGGAGAACTTGAAGTGACTGGATTCACTACTGCAAGTTTCTTAACCGATAAAAATGACTATAAGTCGAATAAGGATACTATATAGTTTGAATAACGGAACAGTGAGCTGGAAATCTTCCAAGCAAGCTATTGTTACCGAATAAACAACAAAAGCGGAATATGATGCAGCTGAGGCAGCAATAGAAGCACTTTGGATCTTTATAATCCTAATTGGATTATGAGTAGTTTTGTTAGCAGTTGAGCTAGGCTACAGCACAAGCTAAAGAATTAATGGTCTCATCAACGATCCAAGTATGCACTTCAACTATTCATCTGATTCGTTCGGATCATACATCGTGGCGATTGAATGATCGATCGAATAAATCATATCAGATGATAACATTACAAATCCGCTGATGAATGTATTTTTACTCAGCAGAAGTTTGAGCGACCCGTACATGGTTCAAGTGTAGGACACTTGAGTGTTGACTATAGGCCAAGTGGGAGATTGTTGGACAATTATGACCAATAGCATCACTATTTGTACAGAAAATGGTGTTGTTGTACAAATTAACTATGTGACAAAGGAAATTGCTCTTTTATCATTTGTAATTAGATTACCGGGATATATAAATGATAAAAGTCCATATGATTAGTTCCGGATTGATAAGATATGAGACAGTATCAATCAATTAAGGTTTAATCATTAAAACATCCCTAGTCGAAGTATTATCGAGATTGGACATCGATAATGCGGAATAGACTATTATTTCACTTGTGCGCGTTGTGGGAGCATAACGGCATAGTTCTCATATATTTGGGTATTGGATACTCATGCAAGTGTAATATGAGGTTGTGTTTACCGATGGTACGGAAACAGCTTCGCTCTGGATAGACCCCTCAGAATTCTATTGGTAGTATGACTATGTGTCTATGGAAGTCTGAATCAAGGTAGGTGTATTTGGTCTTAACCTGAGACTTGCATCGCTAATACTTGCGACAATCAATATACTTTGGTCGTCCAGGGCTTTAACAGGTTCTGTGTACGCCTCTTCTGGGTATATTGAGAATCGTAGTGTATTGGGTGTGATGTCAAGATGGAAGTATCACTCCAGTCATATGGAGATGATGATCACGTAGGATACGGAACTTGTGCTCTTATATGCTGTAGCTATCGGGATAATATGACTAGGTCATGTTTATCCAATTATAAAGACTAGTTACCAGAGATCCGATATGTGCTTCGTACGGGGCAGACACAATTCCAGCCCCAGGCCTAGCACGTGACATCCGATAATGGATCGTAATACGCAATACTATGTATACTACGCCTGATATAGATTACATATTCCTTTAAGAATATTTCTGGAGAATTGGGTAGGCACGGTGCTTTGCTAGAAGCCAACCAAGTCTTATAAATCGGTAAAAACGTAGTACTAGGTACGTACCAGATTTACTGCCAACATATCCAGGGAGCTCATGGGTCGCTTCCCGAAGATTCACCGATGACGTATGACTCGCACGTAATTAATCTAGGATTAATTATTAGAGAGAAAATTAATCTAGGATAAATTGCGGAGAATATTTTATCTGGGATAAAATATTAATTTATAGAGAGATAACGATTAATTTGGAATTAATCGATAAAATAATATATTCGATAAATTAAACAAAATTAGATTTTGACGCGGAATTAAAATTGGATTTTAATTAGGGCAAACGAGTTAATTTAGAATTAATTCGCTAGCGATGTGAATAATAATTTTGCTAGGCATAATTATTTAATTAAATTTGATTTATTACATCGCAACGGAAAATTCGTTAATTCGGAATTAGCGAACCCGAGCCCGAGAGTGTTTGCGGGACCACTTGCATTTAGAATAAAGTGGGGCCCGTAAGTCACATCACGCGTCACATCATTAGTCATTCAAGTGATGCAAGTCACATCAACTTTTATTGATGTGATGCAAGTCACTTTTGATTGATGTGAGTTGATGGAAGACTTTAAAGTCTTGTACCATTTTTTGAAAAATGGGTATTTGGTATTTGATTTTTTGAAAATCAAAAACATAACACACATTACCATCTTCTCTCCTCTCCCTCTCCATTCACGGCAAGAAGCCATTTTTTCTCTCTTTTGGTTCTCTTTGCCGAGAACAACAATGATTAACAAGGAAATTTTATGGCAAAATTTCCAAAGCTAGCACTTGAATGAGTAATTCTAAGGTGATAGGGAAACCCATTCATGAGCATGGAATCACCATTTACAAAGCTTGGAGCTTGGAGCACACAAAGAGGGGTTGACTGAAACTTGGAGCACAAAGTTTGGGTATGGCCGAAAGCTTCATCCATAGAGCAAAAGTTTTGTGTTCATAGCATCGTAAATCCGATCAAAGTGAGTATTTCCGCAACTTTACTTTGTTGTATTCGCACTTTTCATTGCTTAATTGATCTTGGGATGAATTAGATAATTCCAACAATGATATGTACGCGACCTGATGTCTCCTATACTTTGAGCATGTGTAGTCGCTATCAGGCCGATCCAGGTGATGGTCACTGGATGGAGGTTAAGAACATCCTTAAGTATCTTAGATGAACTAAGGATTCTTTCTTAATCTATGGAGATGGAGAACTTGAGGTAACTGGGTTTACCGATGCTAGTTACCAAACCGATAAAGACGACTGTAAGTCGCAATCCGGGTACATATTTTGTTTGAACAACGGAGCAGTAAGCTGGAAATCTTCCAAGCAAGAGACTGTTGCCGATTCAACAACAGAAGCGGAATATATTGCTGCATCTGAAGCAGCAAAAGAGGCAGTTTGGATCCGTAAATTCCTAATTTGATTAGGAGTAGTTCCGTTAGCAGCTGAGCACGTTCCATTGTATTGTGACAATAACGGGGCTATAGCGCAGGCTAAGGAACCGCGGTCTCATCAACGATCCAAGCATGTTCTTCGACGTTTCCATCTGATTCATAAGATCATACATCAAGGCGATGTGAAGATCGAGAAGGTCGCATCAGATGACAACATTGCAGATCCGCTAACAAAAGTTATTCCTCAGCAAAATTTTGAGTGACATGTACATAGTTCATGTGTTAGATGCTTGAGTGACTGGCTATAGGCCAAGTTGGAGATTGTTGGACAATTATGACCCATAGCGTCACTATTTGTAAAAGACATTGTGGTTTTTGTACAAATTAAATATGTAAAAATGGAAATTGCTATTTTATCATTTTGTAATTTGATTACTTGAATATATAAATGATAAAAGTTCTTATGATTAGTTCCGGATTAATATGATATGAGACAATATCAATCCACAAAGGTTTAATTATTAAATATCCCTAGTCGTAGTATTATCAAGACTGGACATCGATAATGCGGAATAAACTAGTATTACACTTGTGCGTGTTATGGAAGTGTAACAGCATAGTTCTCATATATTTAAGTATCGGATGCTTATGCAAGTGTGATGGGAGGTTGTGTTTGCCGATGGTACGGAAACAGCTTCGCTCTGGATAGACCCTTCGGAATCCCATTGGTAGTATGACTATGTGTCTATGGGAATCCGATTCAGGGTAGGTGTATTTGGTCTTAACCTGAGACTTGCATCGCTATACTTGCGACAATCAATACGCTTTGATTTTGGTTGTCCAGGACTTTAACAGGTTCTGTGTACGCCTCTTCTGGGTTTATTGAGAATCGTAGTGTATTGGGTGTGATGTCAAGATAGAAGTATCGCTTCAGTCATATGGAGATGATGATCACGCAGGGATACAGAACTGGTTCTCTATTATGTTGCAACTATCGGGATAATATGACAATGTCATGATTATCCGATTATATAGACTAGTTGCTTGTGATCTGATATATGCTTCGTACGGGGCAGACACTATTCCAGCCCCAGGCCTTGCATATGACATCTGATACTGGATCACAATACGCAATACTACGTATACTACGCCTGATATAGATTATATATTCCTTAAAGAATATTTCTGGAGAATTGGGTAGGCACGGCGCTTTGCTAGAAGCCAACCATGTCTCGTAAATCGGTAAGAACGTGGTACCGGGTACTCACGTGTTCGGATAGTCCGATGATCGGATTTACTTCCAACATATCCAGGGATCTCATGGGTCGCTTCCCGAAGATTCACTGATGACGTATTACTCGAACAGAAAATTAATCTAGGATTAATTGCGGAAAGAATTTATCTAGGATAATATTCAATTAAAAGAGAGAGAACGATTAATTTAGAATTAATCGATTAAATAATATATTCAATATATTAATGAAATTGGATTTCATAACGGAATTAAAATTGGATTTTAATTCGGGCGAACGAATTTATTTAGAATTAATTCGCGAGTGACTTTAATAGTAATTTTGCGAGGCATTATTATTTAATTAAATTTAATTTAATTAAGTCGCAACGAAAAATTGGTTAATTCGGAATTAACGAACCCGAGCCCGGAATGTGTTTGCGAGCCCACTCGAATTTTGAATTCAAGTGGAGCCCACATGTCACATCACAAGTCACATCACTTGTCTTTCTCATCACTTTTTGTGATGGAAGTTAGTGTGGTGTGATGTTGGCTTGTTTTTCACACAAGTTAGTAAAGTCATGGACATTTTACCAACTTTAGATTTTTGGTATTACTTTACATTTTGATTTTTGAAATCAATTAATTTTGATAACACATTCACTCATCTCTCTCATCATTTTTCTTCTCCTCTCACACACCATTTGCACTCTCCCTCTCTTGGACTTGGCTTGGTCGAAACTTACCAAGAGTAAAGGAAGAAATTTGTTGCAATTTTTCTAGTGCTAGCACACAAAGAATCATACAAAGGTGATAGGGAAACATTTCCCAAGAGTTTGTAATCCTTTCTTAAAGCTTGGAGCTTGACACTCAACATTGGAGAAGCTAGGAGCAACTTTAAAAGAAACAAAAATTGTGAACTCTACACATCCTATAACCGATCATTGTGAGTATAATTCCGCTATACTTCTTTACGTATTTACACATCTTTCATGTTTAATATGATCTTGGTTTGTTCATTAGAACCCAACAGTATCACTTCAGTCATATGGAAATGATGATCACGCAGGGATACATAACTAGTACTCTTAAATGCTGCAACTATCGGGATAGTATGACTAGGTCATGATTATCCGATTACAGAGACTAGTTGCTAGTGATCTGATATATGCTTCGTACGGGGCAGACACAATTCCAGCCCCAGACCTAGCATGTGACATCCAATACTGGATCGTAATACGCAATACATAGAATATTATGCCTGATATAAATTATATATTCTTTGTTGAATATTTCTAGATAATTGGGTAGGCACGGTGCTTTGCTAGAAGCCAACCATGTCTTGTAAATCGGTAAGAACGTGGTACGGAGTATGCACGTGTTCGGATAATCCGACAACCGAATTTACTGCCAACATATCCAGGTATCTCTTGGCTCGCTTCCCAAAGATTCACCGAAGACATTTGACTCGAACAGAATTAATCTAGGATTAATTATAAGAGAGATAAAATTAATCTGGGATTAATTACGGCAATAATTTATCTGTGATAAAATTCAAATAGAAGAGAGAACGCGATTAATTTGGAATTAATCGATTAAATAATATATTGGATATATTAATTGAAATCGGATTTCAAAACGGAATTATAATTGGATTTTAATTTGGGCGAACGAATTAATTTGGAATTAATTCGTAAGCGACTTTCGTAATAATTTTGCTAGGCATTATTATTTAATTAAATTGGATTTAATTACGTCGCAATTGAAAATTCGTTTAATCGGATTAAACGAACCCGAGCCCGAAGTGTGTAGTCTCACCCAACTTGAATTTTGAATTTAAGTGTGGGACCCACCAACTTACATCACTAGTCATTCAAGTTGATGGAAGTGGTTGGGAGCTTTTATGATAACTTCTCCAACACAGTTTGTTTTTATTTTGCTTTTTGGAAAAGCATATACATCTTTTTGGAAAAATCAATTTGGTAATTGTTTTTAGAAAACAAAATATCAAAAGCAAAAACTCTCTTCTTCTCTCCCTCCATTTCTGTGACTCTCTCTCTCCCTTTTGGAAATTTTGTTGCAAAATTTCAAGCTTGCTAGCACATTTGGAGTTGATTAAGGTGATAGGGAAACTCACCATTGGGTTGGAAATACTACACAAAGCTTGGAGCTTCCAACAAACATACAAAATTTTTGAAATCAACATCCGATCAATGTAAGTTTTTCCGCAACTCTCTTGATCATTCACACACGATATCATGACTTAGAGACATTGGGCATGTCTAGGACACTAACATAAATCTGGTGTCAATTTCTATATCCCTATCTCAATTACTTATTGTAAGTTTTATATTATCTTTTCATATCATATATTAATCTTGTCAATATTGAATATGTTAATTGTGTAAATTTATTTCTAAGTTTAATTGATAAAGTTACTAACTAAATAGCTTTAAAATGAAAAGATTTTTAATTCCTTATTATTTTATCACATACCCAATTCATCCCCCCTCTTGGGTATAGTTATTGTTGTCTATGTGTGCTTGTAGACAATTTCACATACCAAATTCAAGGATTTCTAAGCTCATAGGATTCATGCATGCTCATATAAGTTTTAGGGTCAAGTACATAAATATTTTGAACTGCATATTCTGATTTTTATGTACTGAAACTGGCATACTAGTCTTTGATACCGGAATATTGGTGTCTCATACTCACTTTGCATGCTCTCTGGAACCAGGCAACTTTATACCGGTCTCCATATCGGCCTACCTGAAGATTAACATGCTCTCTAGAACCGGCATGAACCATATCAGTCTCCATATCGGTGAACTTGAATTTTTTACATGTTCTCTGGAACTGGCATGAAATCATACCAGTATCTATACTGATAAGTAATTCGGTAGTTAGGATGCATTTAATGCTCAACGAAATACTATTCAATAGCCGTTTGAAATCAACATTGGCATACTGGTACTTGTAGGCCGACATATCAGTCTTAGCACATATATTTGGATTTGCTCAAATTTTCACTATAAATTGAGACCCTATTCTATTTTTGCTCAATTCTTACACTTTCTAATATTTTCTTGAAAGAAAAAATTTAGAGAAATACAAAACCTTCTTGATCATTTCATTCTCATCATTTTATAAGCTCATTGCATACATCTATATATATTCAAGGGAGCTTGAAGAGAAGTTGACGTAGGCAAAAGTTTTGACCGAACCAGTATAAAATCGGTTTTGTGTTTCTCTTCCCTTAACTTATTTACTTTGCCGTTGTTATAGTTTTGAATTTATTAATTGTGATATTTGGTAAAGATTGCTCTAGCAATAGCTTAAAATTGTTAAGAATTTAAATTTCATATTTATTTTTAATTACCCAATTCACCACCTCTCTTAGGTATAGTGTTGTTGTAAAACTTGTAGATAATTTCAACATCGTCCACTAAATCATTATTCATAATCTAACGGAACAAAACAAGTTGCAAATTCCAGCACATAATGTAAACTAAGTGATGAAAATTATCTTCTCAAAAAGACAAGTGGGCATGTAATACTAATAAACAACTTGTTAAGAATAATGATATTCAGTGTGGCGCTGAGTTGTTCTAAATGTTAAAAGACCCAAGATGAATTCTTTAAATTGAGCCAGCTGATAAAAAATAACAAAAATAAAAATTATATCATATACTTAAAATTTAAAATTTTATTAGATATAACCCTAATTTTTGGTCAAATTTTTAGACCCTCCGTATATATCCACAAAGCAAAAGAGAAACGACAGAGCCAAAGCAATAATGCCGCCCCCATGTGTTGGGGAAATGTTACAGTCACGTCTCCGTCGGCATAAAACGATATTGCCACCTAGCAAGTCAAGTTCAACTTCGAAACAAAATAGGACATAATAAATGTTATCATTTTGCAAAAGCTCCGGCTGGCTACTTCTTTTTATTTGATGTGAAAGTGAGCACCATCAATAAAAATGACACAAAACAAAAATGAACACAATCATGATTGAGGGCTTTGTCAAAAGCTTCAAATAACATGAATGCAAAAGAGGTACTAACAAGACAGCTCTCTCTCTCTCTCTCTCTCTCTTTTTTCCTTTATAATTTTTCATAAAAGTTGGAATGAAAAGTGATTTGAAATTGTTAATTTCTTGTAGAATCCTATAAGTACTTGTTTAGCAAATCAAAGGAAACTAAGCAATGGAAGCACAAAAAAAAAAAGGGACACATGCGCGCACACATATATATATTTTTCTACAATGTAGATACCTGAATTAATTTTTCGTGCGGATGTAAGATAATATATTAGTATTTTTTCGTGTAAATTTTTTTAATATTTTTACACGATAAAATACTAATACTTTGTTGTGATATATTAGGGCTACACTTGTGGGCATGCCCATGTAAAGTTTCATAATCAAAAGGCCATTTATAAAATAAAATTTCAAGAAGTAAATAAATAATCAGAAACAATTCCAAATTGCAGCACATTGTTCAAGCAATAAGACAAAAGTTACAGTACTAGCTAGACAGCGAGATCTAGTGGAATGTGCATTAAGCTTCTTTAATTAATTAATTAATTGTTTATAATTTTGATTTGCACATTTCGTCTATCTTTCTTCTCGATCACATTCACAAAGCACAAGAAAAATTTAGCTTTTCCAACAACTTTCTCCCCAAAAAGGAAGATAAATTAAAAGTTAAGGCAGACATACAAATCCTACATTTTTTTTTTTTTACCTTGATTAGCGAAAAAAGCAATTAATCAACATTGTTTAATTTTTTTTATTAAGCCAGTGGTTGTCCTTTAAGTCTACATCATTAGTGCTATAATGAGGGTATAAACAGCAATCATGAATCCAAAAGAATAAATGAAATCAATGCTCTTCTTTGACATGATAAAAAAAATATTTTCCCATTAGGTGGGATCGATCGATCCGCTACATGCTACATTGATATTATTATGCTAACACAATTTTTATTTAGAATCCGTAACATATATTTTCTTTAAAACACATCTCACAGCAAAGATTAGAATAAGAATTTAGATTATTGGTAGAAACAGGTCATTTGATCTGTACAACATCTATAAAATAACAACAAAGGAGGCCAATTGATTGAAGTTGAGGTCCCAAATCCAGCTTAGTTCGTAAAAACAGGTCACAATTATTATAACATTACACATCCTCTACTTTTTGATGAACTAGCCAATGGCATCATAAAAATGTAGGTGAATTTGAAAAATCCAGCTATGCTATATGCTAGATCCACTAGTGTTGTATATAGATGAAAAAGCTTTGTTGTTTGTGCTATGCAAGGGGAAAGCAAGATCAAAATATGATCTCATCTTTAGACAATTTCATCACTAACAAGACAAGAGAGTCATCAAACTATAAGACCTTTTCTTGCCACTTAGTTGTCTTTGCCTCCATTGGATAAAGAACAGGAAACCCTAGCTAGCTTAAGGCATCCCCAAACCGAGGGTCAAATATGGAGCTCAGTCGGGATTGGCGCAAGGTTGGCACAGATGAACAGTGTCACTGTAGTACTGCAACAATGGATTGTAAAATTTACACTAAATTTTGCTTTCACATTGGGGTTACTCTTAATACTCAAAAGATTCTTGTGCCTCATCATCCTTGTTCGGGGTCTCACTTGATAAAGAAAGAATCAAATCAAAAGTTTAGTTGGCTAGTAAGAGCATCAGCAACCCACTTAAATTTACAAATCCAAAGCATATGTACATACATACATTCATACATTTAGCTGAATGATATAAAGCTTTTGTGGTCCATATAACATTCAATAACTGGAGCTTAAAATGGTCCAAACTTTTTTGTGTTTGTGTAGAAACTAACCCTAATCGAATTGAATTACTGAACTGAAAAGATTTACACAAGATATTATTTTGTGCAATGAAAGTAAAAGTAAAAGAATTGTCGTAAGGAATATAGGAGTTGAATTAGAATCTGCAGCAAGTCTACCACATGATTTCATTCATAAATATCAAAGGAATCTGCTTCTAGTTTTATCCTTTGCCTGCAAAGTAACCACACATCCATGTACTATAAAAGCAAAATAAATCCAACACATAAACAATTATATATTTAACAAACACTCATATATACACATATAGTCAACCGACATTGATATGATAAATTTTAACAAATTTTTGGATTGAAGAGCGACTGAGCGTGCTCATTTCTATATGACTCCGCTACTGCATATACTCGGTTGAAAGTGAAAATTGAAGGAAAATTACCAACAGATCGATGATATGATCTAAACTATATCAGATGTAAACACAACACAGCTTCTTCTTCTCAGTACAGAAGCAACAAATATATACACATGCCCAAGCATTGAAAAATATTAACCCAAAAGTAAAAGATCAGATTTGAAACATAAAACATAATTGTTTACTTATAAGGATATGTCAATTTTCTTTTCAAAAAAAAAGGTATATGTCAATTTTTAGGCTCTAGGAGACTGTATATTCATGCAAAAACTGTGTAACATAAAATAAATGAATATAGTCTCCATTGTCAGTCTGTATCAGCACTTAATAGTCAATGGATCCAACACATAAAACAAGAAAATTCAAAGCAACCCACCAAAAAACAAATACATACATGGATACATACATAAACTATGGAGATCGATCGATCTTGAAATTTTCTTGAACCTGTCTGTATCTTCCCACAGCTATATTGAACCGCAATAAAATATATGCCACATGCACTCACGCGGCTGCCGTAAAATGAAATCGATGCAGTTCAAGAAAGCTGTGGAAAAATACAAAGAGGATCACATATCATATGCTAGAAGCAGGAGGAGGTTCGGAACCATGAAACCCTAAAAAGAAAATAATGAAAAAAAATAAAAGAACGTAAAATAAAGGCTGAGAGAATAAATTAAAGAACAAGAAAGGAGTAGGTCTATGTGAAGAAGAAGAGAGGGTTGTATTTTATAGGCGAAATGGGTCCTTAATTTTCACCCACCAATCCCAAGAAGATTACTCAACTGTGAAGCTAAACCCATTTTTTATTTCTTTTTTTATTATTATTTTAGTTTTAATTTTTTTTCCCTTTTTTCCTGTAAAAAAGCTAACGCACGTTTTGTTTGTTTGATCCCCAGTAACCCTAAAAAAATTATTAATTTTTTTTACTTTTATACGTTGGTCATGAATATACGTGCGGCGAGGATACAATCCGCCGGATCTGACGGTGGCGGTTACCATAGTGGGGGCGCATTGTGAGTCCTACACCAGATTGTCCAGTAGTAGAAAACTTCTTGCTCACGCGCGTTTTGGGAGTCTGGTCTACACTCACATTAGGGTAAAATTTCGAGTGGAAATCGATTCATCCCTTTCTTGAATTCAAATGGAAACATAATTGTGACGAGATTTTCCTTCAAAACATTATTGTTATTTTCTTGATTTTGTAATGTTTCATGTTCCAATTTGGATAATAATCCTTTCCTTGTTTTTTCTATCTCATTAGTATTATCAGACATAGGACATACACAAAAATGTGAAAGATTGAAATTGAATTGTATATTACTAGATGTAAATATCCAAAAGAGACAAAAAGAGGATCATGATTGCCCTTACGGATGAGTTCGAATATTGAAGGACATAAGTGATAAAAAAATTAAAATTGAGTTTTATCCATCCCATATTTTAAGGAAAAGAAAAAAAAAAGAGAGAGATCTTGATTCTCAAATTATAGTATAATCTAAAATCAAGAAGTCACAATAAGGAAAATGAGCGAAACCCTTAGATGTTGTTTGATGAAATGAAACGAAACTCTCATCAAGTTTTAAAATTAAGAAAAACCCCTCTTATGTTTAAAAATTTTGCATTTTAGCTTAAAAAGTGCATATCTCGATTGAGATTCAGGATTACTAACCATTTGGTATGGATTTCGAGACGAAAAATCATCAAAAAATCCATTGCGATTCTAGATAATTTTTTTATCCGATGGGACCAGACTGGTTCAGGTCGGATATCCCAATTGTAATCCCTACCCCATATTTTACCATAAAAAAAAAAAAAAATTATAACAAAATCTTATATGGTAGGATTTTATTTAATTTAAAAGTATCATGAAGTCTTGTTTAATTTCATCAAATACTAAGAGATCTCGCCATAATATAAGGTTAAAAGTCCAAATAATCTCGTGGCCCTCAACCATATAAGAGTCTAACATGTCACACCAACCTACAACTTGACCAGTGAATAATTTCCTGCCTATTTCTCATTACATAAACATATATAGTGAAAGCTTTATCAGAATTGTTTATACCTTCACCTTTAACATTAGCTAGTTTCACCAAACTCACTGGTGGTGAAAATTCTGAAGGCCATATATTTCAATAACGTTGAATTTCTAGAAGGAAATGTGGGTAATAACCTGTCTTTTATTTGGAGAAGTATTCTATGCGGAAGAGAAGTGCTTCAGCGGGGACTCAAATGTGCAATTGATGGAGGAGACAAATTGTTTATCTATAAGAGTAATTGGCTGCCAAAACCTGTTACTTTCAAGTCAATCTCTCCTATCACCTTACGTAGGGACGTCAAAGTGAAACTATTAATTAATGAGGATAACAACTGGAATGAGGGGATGGTAAGATAGAGTTTTATGGGAGTTGATGCTGATCAGATTCTGACTATTAAAATGCCTAAAACTCGGTGTGAAGACAAATAAGTCTGACATTTTGATAAAAGAGGTCAATACTCAATTAGAAGTAGCTCTAAACTGGCAGTTCAAGCCAATTTATCCAACGAGCCTAGTTGATCTTGCGATTCTAAGAAAGAATAGAACTATTTTTGGTCCCTTAATCTTCCAATCAAGATTAAAGTCTTCATTTGGAGAGGCCTGTCTAACATTCTACCAGTAGGAAACACCTTTCCTTATGTGCAGCGGAAATGCCTTTGGCTCCGGGATCGACCTTGAAAATTTTCTTCCGAACTCCCTTTGTTGAATGCCGAATTCCAACAACTCTTGGTGATTGAATTGCTCCTTGTTGTGAATAAGTTTCCTTGAGATCTGATGCTTGGATCTACCACCCGATCTTCTGAACTATGTCCAAACCAACAAACCGAAGTGTGGACTTTACTCACAAAGTGATAAGTACGGTACCCACTTATTCCTATATTCTTAGTTTTTTATTTTGTTAGGTTTCGTGTCATTTAATGTATTTTGTAGTTTCTTTTATGTTTTATTTGTATGAAGCATTGGAACATGGATCTTGGAGCAAATTGAGGTGTTTTGGGACCTTACGGATGCATCGAAAGCACGCGGAAAGCAGAAAAAAAAACACTAATCCTGAAAATTGCTCTGGCGTCGCGAAGCCCATACAGCTTTCATCCATACAAAAATACTGAGGATCAGGTGCCGCAACGCCAAAAGTGGCATCGCGACGCTACGACAGACTCCCAACATCTTCAGAAATCAGGGTTTTACATCCACAATGACTCCAAGACTTTCCTATAAATATATAGGCTCGTCCAAACTCTAAAGAGGAGAAAAATACATAACCAATAGTTCTAAACACATATTTTAAAGAGATCCAATGAGGAGGATTTAAGAGGGGGAAGAGGAGACGAAGACGGTGATGTCCGAAGATGAAGAGATTTGATTCGAGTTTAATCTTATAGTTTCCTTCTTTTTACTCTAATGATGTCCATTATTTTCTTGACCATAATTTCATTGTTTTTATCTTTAGTCATGAACTAACTCCATTATTCTAGAGGATGATGTAGCCAATGCTTGAACCTATGTATTGTTTGTCAATTTAATTTTAATAAGGTTTTAAATTAGTTTATTTATATTTTCTTGTGTTTAATGCTTCTTGTTTGTTGGCCACAAATTGAGATGATGAATGTTTAGAATCTATCACTCAAGAGAGATGGATTTTGAATAGGATCTAGAGAATATAACTTAGGAGATTTGTAGAGTTCGGGAGAATTTATAATTTCTTCGAAGTCGTTAACAAAGAATCACAAAGCATAATAATTTGTTAATTATTAGATTTTTATAAGGATATCGAAGTCTGTAATTAATAATCTTTTCACTATTGCTCGGGAGAGGAAGTGGAATACTTTAGGATTCTTGACTTATAAACAATGCAACTGATTAAGGACTGAATGGCATGACAAATACATAAGGGATAACTAGGTGAAATCAGACTCTAGAATCTCTCTCTTCTTGGATTATCTTAGTTAAACTTTTTACTACCTTGTTTATTTAGTTTTTAATCTAAATTTAGTTGTATTCTAAATAAAGTTAGGTTTACTAATTATATTACTTAGTGTGAGTTAAATATAATCCTGTGGGTTCGACACTCTTTCACTTATCTTTACTAAAACTTGACACAGTACACTTGCGGTACGATATAAATTATCACAACACAAAGATTGTTCTATAAACTCTTAGAGTAATATGTTGTCATAAAATATTTCTTTTAATTCTTTCAACACTTGATAGAATTAAGAATAAACACTCTCACTTATGTTTTTGTCTTTCAAAGAATGAATGGAGAAGATGATGTTCTTCTTCACTCTCTTTTTTCTCTACTCTTTTCTCAACACTTAAGAAATATTAGAAGAAGTTTTTCTCAACACTTGAGAGAATCTCTACAAAACCCACTCACTCTCTTACCCCAACCTTTTGAGATAAAAATGGTAGTATTTTTTATTCATTTCAAAGCCAACAACCCTAATCCTCTCATGCCATTCCTTTGTAATAACAAACACAATTAAGTGAAATGTCGAGCAAAGACATGTGAAGTAGACAAAGGTTAGGTAATTAGGTCATACCTAATTAGACATAAAATATTAGAGAGTATGACAAACCATATGAACTTGTCTCCAAGATAATACATTTACCATTATCTTTATAATGATATAATTATCATAATTACGATATAATAATTATCTTATAATTATTACTTGATTATCTCATAATCATAATTTGATTATCTTATAATCAAATAATTCTAGAAAACTTTATATTAAACTAATTTAATATAGTTTTTTATTTGTAACAAATTATATTATTATTCACATTAATAATATATAAATATATATATAAGCATATAATTAGACAATCCAATTATATTACGTTTGCTATAGTTTATCGAGCTAGCACGAGGACCAAATGGACCTACAGTCCTGAGCTCTAATAATCCTGAAATATTAATTAAACTCTTTAATTAATATTTCGAATTATTAACTTCGTTTTATTCCACTAAAAAATCGAAGTTGAACTCTCATTGTCATAGATGGAAAAATCAAACCGAACAAGTTCAGTGTCAATCGATATAGTCATTACATACGGATTGGCCTTTCACGAGTATCTCATAATTAGAGCCGGGTCATAAGTCTGTTATACCCCTCTAATTATTTTATACCTTAAGTACCATTGATTCTCTAATAAATAATTTATTCAAAACTATTATGAATATAAATCTTTCTATTCGCAATAAAAAGACTTGAGCGTTCTAATCGTTCAAGTACCGAATCAACCCTTAAGAAAGATACTATTATACTTCTCGTAAAAAAGAGTGAACTCCATGTCTATGTAAAATATTCCCAGTTACACACCAAACCATGTCCCAAAAATACATAGTTATTGGCCAAGACTGCTTCACCAACCCCACCTTAGTAAATCAAAGGACATAGCCTACCATGTAGGAGTTCGTAATACACTCGGGATTAAGATCAATCCATCTATGAGAATCTAGTAGATTGAAATGAATTTATTTAGTTAACGAATATTATAAGATATTCATTTCTATCTGGGTTAAGTCTTATATGATCACATCATACAAGGTGCCTCCATTCTCATGTCACCACATGAACGATCCCGGATCAAGAGATAAACCACAAATAAAGTACTCATTTTGCTTGATCTCTATGGACTATTTTAGATTACTAACTTCAGACTTAAATCCTCTTGTGTATGATACCAATACACTAAGTTCTAAAAGTACATGAGTAATCAAGGGAAAACAAGACAATTTATAATATGCGATTTAAATCAAATAATTTTGATAAATGAATAATGCATCTTTTATTTCAATAAAAAAATTCATTTAAAATACATGAAGCTCTAGGGCATATATCCCAACAATCCCCCACTTGGACTAGAGCAAATGGGACATGTCATGTAATCCTAAACCTTTTAGGTGACCTTCAAAAAATTTAACCGATAAAGACTTTATAAACGGATCATCCAGGTTCTCTGCGGATGCTCTGCATGACAGAAATGTCTCCTATCTGCACTATCTCCCTAATGAGATGATATTTTCCCTCTATATGTTTTCCCTTCTTGTGGCTTCTTGGTTCCTTGGAATTTTCCACTTCACCACTATTATCACAATAAATATATGAGTGGTTTATCCATATCTGGAACAACTTCTAGATTTCCCAAGAACTTCCGAAGCCAGACTGTTTCCTTAGCTGCTTCGCAATCTGCTATATATTCAGTGGAGTCGGTAATACAAGATTGTTTTATGCTCCTCCATAATGGCCCCACCACCTAGGTGAACACTGATCCATATGTTGATTTCCTAGAATCAACATTCTTCTGAAAATCAGAGTCAGTATATCCCCTGAGGATCATATCCTCACCAGAATATACAAGCATATAATTTCTCGTTCTCTTAAGATACTTGAGAATATGGTTCACAGCCACCCAATGATCCAATTCTGGGTTGGACTGAAACCTACTGACTACTCCCATGCAAAGCAGATGTCCGGTCTCATGCATAACATAACATACATAAGACTACCAACCATTGAGGCATATGAGATATATACTCATTTCTTCAACTGCTTGAGGTGTGTTAGAAGACTGTTCCTTAGACAAATGAATTTCATGTCTGAAAAGAAAAATAACTTTCTTGGAATTCTGCATCCTAAATCACACAAGGATCTTATCGATATAGGATGCCTGAGTCATTGCTAACAGTCGTCTCTTGCGATCCCGAATAATCTGGATCTCAAGTACATAACTGGCCTCTCCCAAATCGTCCATTTGGAATTGATTAGCTAGCCAGATTTTCATGTCCAATAATATTTTTACATCATTTCCAATGAATAAAATATCATCGACGTAGAAAACGAGAAAAACCACCTTACCATCAATGATGCGCTTGTAAATGCAGGAAATGCTTTCCTCGCGTAGTGGAAACGTCTTAGGCACACAGATCGGACTTGAAAAATTTTCTGCCCTTCTCCTTTGAATGTCGAATGGAACCAGCAGTACCACTGAAATTGTGCTACTGTTTTAAGCCAAATTTCAGCCCTGAAACAGCCCCCGAACAGCTCCCGAACACCAGCATAAAACTGGACTGTTTTAGCACACGAAATGCGACCAGTACACTCCCGAACAGCCCCTGAAATTACGTGGATAGTGGCTGTGTTTTGGTTCTAATTTTTCACTTGAAAACAGCCCCAACACAACCCCAAAACACCAATAAATGTTCCCAAAAAATTATGGATTAAAACGAAACCAAACCGGGTTCCGTTTCACCAACCAAATGGGCAGCAGTGAGCAATATTTAGCAACGAAAATAAAGTTCGACACCACAAAATCTTTCGTGCTATGTCTTGTTACCAACGAATACTTATGTGGGCAAGACTCACAAAATAATCTCTAACAGTTTATGGATTAAGTCACACTAACAACTTTTGTTTTTGATTTTTTTTTTCTTTTGTTCTTGTTTTTCTTTCTCAACAATTGAGAGGATTTGGAAGAATAACAAAGGTGGCTATGGTTAGAATGAGAGGCTTAGCCAAAAGAAAAATCATATTTTCCTTTTTATGCATAAGGTTTTATTTTACAAAATAAAACAAAACCTTTCTTATTTCTCCATGTGTGAAATTCGGCCAAGGGGTATATTTTTCAATAATTTTGTAACATCCAATAATACATAATCATCATTTTAATGATAATTTAAAATTCCTCTTTAAGAGTTGTAACATCCAATTTAAAATGTTTATTTTCCAAAAACTCTTCCCCATATTTTCCTTTGAAATTCGGCCAACACTGGAATAATAGATAATTTTGTAACATTAAGTATTTAATTCAATAATTAAAATATATGTTATAAAATCAAAGAGTTACTACCTTTCATAAAGGTGTAACTTCCAAATTCAATTCAAATGGTTTCCAAAACCCAAATTTGGAATTCCAATATTAGCCTTCATTCAAATTATATTAATATAATTTAATAATAAATAATAAACAATTATCATATAATCATTTATTATATAAAACATATATTAAATTTTAATATATAGTTCCAAGTGTGACAAATAATATTATTAATCATATTAATAATATTTATACATATGTGAGTATACAATTGGACAATCCAATTATACTAAATCCGCTATAGTAAATCGAGCTAACACGGGGACCAAATGGACCTACGGTTCCGAGCTCCAATAATCTCGAAATATTAATTATGCTCTTAATTAAATATTCTGAATTATTAACTCCGGGTTATTCCACTAAAAACCCGAAGCTGCATTCTCGCTGCCGCAGATGATGTATTAAGCCGAACTAAGTCGGTGTCCATCGATATAGTCATTGCATATAGATTAACCCTTCACTAGTATCTCTTATTAGAATCGGGTCATAATGTATGTTATACCCCTCTAATTATTTTTACCTTAAGTACCATTGATTCTCTAATGAACGATTTATTCATAACAATTATGAATTTTAATCTTTCTATTCGTAATAGAAAGACTTGAGCGCTCAAATCGTTCAAGCACCGAATCAACCCTTAAGAAGATACTCCTCTATTTCTCGCAAGAAGGAGTGAACTCCATGTCTATGTAAAACGTTCCAAGCTACACAACAGACCATACCCCCAAAGTACGTAGCTATTGGTCGGACTGCTACACCAACCTCACCTTTGTAAATCAAAGGACATAGCCTGCCTTGCTGGAGTTCGTAGTACACTCAGGATTAAGATTAATCCATACACTAAGTCTTTATGGACTATTTAAGATTACTAACTTCATACTTAAATCTTCTTGTGTATGACACTCATACACTAAGTCTGAAGGTACATAAGTAATATAAGGTATTCAAGATAATTTATAATACGCGAAAATTAAACAAACACTTTGATAAATGAATAATGCATCATTTTATTTCAAAAACACATAAAGCCGTTTACATCATATGTAGCTCTAGGGCATACATCCCAACAATCTCTCACTTGCACTAGAGCAAATGGGACATGTCACGTAATCCTAGACCATCTAGGTGACCTTCAAACAATTTAGCCGACAAGGTCTTTGTAAACGGATCAGTCAGGTTCTCTGCGGATGCAATCTTTGTGACGGTAATGCCTCATGTAGGCACTGCATTTTTGCATATCAGCCCAATGATGAGTCTCTTATGGAGACACTACCTCTTTGATTGTGAAATCCGCGGGAAACGGACGTCGGAAGGGCAAAGTTGGAAATTAGCATTTGGTCGGATTTAACTCGCTTGTTTCGCTTCGGGTTCGCTTGTTGGACCTCTATTTTAAATCACATCCAAAAATAATTAAAACATTTAAAACACATCTCACAAATTAGATAATTAAAACATTTGAAATACAAGTCACAAATTAAATTAATTTAAATTAAAGCTAATTAAATTAAACTAAAATAAATTAAAACATTTAAAATGCATGTCTCAAATTAAATACCAATTAAATTAAATCTAGATTAAATTAAAATCTAATACCAAAATTAAAATAAATTACTTCCTAATTTAATAAATAACTCACCAATTTAAAACATTTACTCACCTAATTAACAAATTAAATGCCTAATTAAAGTCAATCAAATATATAACCTTCCTAAACAAACAAATCATGTCCCCAATTAATTGATTTTCTTTCCTTTTTAATCCATGCAAACCCCTAACCCTAATCATGCAACTATATAAACAAAAACAAAATCCAAACCTATTCCTCTCCCCAACTACTGGACACAAACGGCCAAAAAAACACAAAAATGATAAACCCTAGACACTTACACTCGGCCTCTGGCCTCTCTCCTTCTCCCTCACTAACTCGACAGTAACCAAAAAAAACACACAAAAATGAAACCTTACTACAGGCGCCTCTCTACTTCCTAAGACACAAGCATTCATCATCCTCCCGTCTCTCTCACCGACTGAACCTCATTCGTCTCTCCTCACGGCTGCCACACCAGTCTCTCTCCTCAGCGTGAATAAACAAACAACCAACAGCCCATAAACCCTCATCAGCCAGGAGATCTCAGGCCATACAGACCACTCAATCAGATAACAAACCATAAGCCACAGCCACATCAACAGCCCTCAAAAACAACTGAAACCCTTACATGCACCAGACTTGCACCTTCTCGGCTCTCTTAACCAGCCCCTCATCACCGACCAAACAAATCACCAACCCTTCGGCACCTTGACCTTCACGTAACATCACTCACACCACTCTCTCATTCGGCAACTCCACAAGAAATATAAACCCTAAAACCGATCACTCTCGGTAACCCTCTCCAAATCGGCCATCACTATGGGGACTCTCTCTTTCACAAACCTAAACGCCACACAGCTCACGCCTTTTGCACTCAACAGCTCAGCCATCTTCTCCCTCACATAAACCCTAAATAGCGAAACCATGCTCCTTCCACCCTCTACGTGAACTGCAGCCCCTTGCGACCAGTACACCTCCTCGCCAAAGCCACACAGCTCACTCATCTCAACTCACGTAACAGCAGCCCAAGATTCTTAAACACCCAGCACACAAACAGGCATTTCACGCACAGTGCCCTCTTCTCCATGCAACTCACATGTAGCAGCCCATTCACTTCACTAGCCTTCAAACTGCCGACTACAAGAAGCACCTCTTTACTGATACAACAATAGCCACTCAGACCTCACACGTCCCACATCGGCCACAAATCAACAAGACCACTCAAAGCCCTCCACTGCCAGTTTAGCCGCACCATTAGCCCTCATTTGCCGTGACTAAAAAACCCCACAAACAGCCCTCACTCACTGCCGCAAACCCTCCACTCATCAGCCCCTCATCTTCACAGCCACGCCCACTGCCAGCAACTCACTCTCCACGTAAAGCCCTCAACCGACTCAAGCCACCTACACCCTTATTCACACAGCATGTTAACCACGCTCCCTGACCTAGTTGATCGTCACGTAACCAACTCCCTTTGACCGACCAAATAAGCGACCAAACAAACCTAATACTCACCCACTAACTATCGCTAATTCCCCTCCATTGCCTTCACGCCCTAAACCACAAAAAGCCCTTACACATAGCCTCACTGCACGCCTGAAACCAAGCCTAAAACACCACTGCACTGCACCTAAAATGCCGCATTCTGCCTCCCCATTCTGCCCAGTTTTTGTTGCAATTTTAACCTATAAAACAGCCCTAAAACTGCACTAAAAAAACTGCACAAAGTTTCCCCTAAAACCCCTTAAAACCGCAAGCCAATTAGCCCTCCAAATCACCCAAAACAGTCCCCTAAATAATCAAAACAGTGACCTGAAATGTAGCAGCGAAACAGCAGCGAAACGGACCAAAAATAGCAGCCCGAACATCAAAACAGCGAGGAAAGATGTTGAGTCAGTGAACCAAAAGATTTGCGGATCATTCACCCTTCCAACGGACGTGTAACGCCCTTTCTTGAGACGACAAAAGAGGTTAGACCTGAGGGCACCCTTTTATTTATTATGTTTCGTTTATTTTATTTATTTTAGAAATATTATCACATGAGATTCGTTTGTGGCATGATGTGATTGTTGGATGAGCGGTATATGTGTTCCCTTTTGTGGTATATAGGATGGAAACCC
The DNA here is from genome assembly GCA_019454045.1 of Zanthoxylum bungeanum. Lineage (NCBI taxonomy): Eukaryota > Viridiplantae > Streptophyta > Magnoliopsida > Sapindales > Rutaceae > Zanthoxylum > Zanthoxylum bungeanum. Next base: position 95,049 of record SKCR01032149.1, read on the forward strand.
GGACGTAAATTCCGTAGCCGAATCCGAATGGACGGTAGTGCGGTTTGTACTCGGGATATAACGCCACGTACCACTTAAGAGACATGTATTTCTCTCATCCAAACTTGTGTTTGAGCATGTTGTAGTTCGTAGGTTATTTATTTGTTATTAAAGCATTATTAGGTTGTTAGCATGTTATTTGTCTTAAGCATGATCTAGTCAATAGAAAGTTATTTCTTTATGCATGATTAGGTTGTTTTTACATTAGGGATTTAATTTATATTTATGCTTAGATTCTTATTTATTTTCCGCATTAGATAATTGAGCATGTTTGTGTGATTATTGTATGTTATTGCGTGTTTGCCATCATGATAACTTACTTTGAAGTATGCGAACTTAGATATAGGTTCTCATTGTTATTATTATGCATACGGACTTAGGCGTAGATTACCCTTGAGCATGAATGTTGAATAGATTCAGTTATTTTATTGTACAAATCATATCATCACAAGTGACATAAGTAAGGGACCATTTCGAACCCAACGGTTTGAGGTCTTCCCTTGCGAGGGGTGAGTGCGGCCTTAAATCTTTGTCCCGATTCACACCGGGTGGCGACTCCATGTTATCTCTCCGGTTTAGTTCCCCCGCGGGCTATTCCGTACTCCCGACTAGGCCGCGAACCTAGAACAGCGTCGCCGATTTTTGTGTTCCTATAGTCTGGCGACTCCACTGGGGATAGAGAATCGACCCCGAAATAATGTCTTGTAATGTTTGGATTTGTGCTTTAATTAACCGTGTCTATAGTGGGTTAAGGGGTTCAGCGAGAGCCTTCGTCAGCGAGAGCCTTTTTCCGCACTCCCGTAAACCCACATGTGAACCTTAGTCGTAGAACTAGTAGAAATTATTATTTTTTTATGTTGATGTTTTGGACCGTTGTCATTTGGATTCAGTTGGACTTGTTGTCATGAGGTATGAGCTTGTTGGGCCATTTAAACTGGGACGAGGCTGTGCTTTATGGCAATCGGGCCAAAAGTTTCTAAAATACTGATGGGCCAACTAGTGTAAAATTATTATGAGCTTATATATTACATGCATCGCACGGATCTCATGCATCTCATGCATACATGCATCATGTTAACCCCTGCGTCTTAAAAGCCATCATAGATATCTGTTGGGTTAGGAAAAAGAAGACTTGTCAAAGAAGAGTTTAGCAAACATGGATATCGTGGAAAAGGAAACCGAGGAACAGAGAACCTTACGGCAAGGATAGAAAGACCATTGGGGGGGCCTTCAAAAAAAAAGAAAAAAAAAAGGAGAAAAAAAAAAGAGAAAAAAAGAAAAAAAAAAAGAAAAAAAAAAGAAGAAGAAAAAAAAGAGAGAAAAGAAAAAGAAAAAAAAAAGAAAAAAAAAAGAAAAAAAAGAGAAAAAGAAAAAAAAAGTAGTTTAGTCCTTAATAGTTAGACGTAAGTCCGATGATGAAATTGTTTATTTTAGGGTGAAATCTTAGAAACGATAAACTCTTGATGTGCTTTTATCTGATGTTTTGAGTAATTGATCTATGTTAGACTCGTAAGCACTTAATTGTAGGTTCTTAGCGGTGAAAACCTGAGTAGTTGGCAAGATGACTAGTTGAAAAAGATTGTAGTTCGGTGATTGATCGTTTACTTAGATGTCTATCCTGACTTGCTTGTGTTATGATGTGTGGTATGGTTGAAAATAAAAGAAAAAGTCTCTAAAGAAAAGAAATAAACCGCCTATAACCGATATGCGTGAAGCTACCCATGGGCGAGTATTAGGACCACCATGAGGAGAAATGCTACCTTAAAGGGTAGGTGTGTTTTAAAAAAAATGAAAATGAAAAAAAAATGAAAAAAAAAAAAAAGAAAAAGAGGGACAAAAGAAAAGAAAAATAAAGCCATACCACATTGAGCGCGAAAAAGCAATTGCAGAGCATAACTGAGACAACTAGGTTGGTTTGACCCATCGATCCCGATTTTTGAAACGAAATCTTCGAGTTAGCTTACCTAAGGATTAAGCTGCGAAAAAACCTTTGCACACACACACTTTGAGTCTGGCATAGATCATTTATTCAAAAACTCAGATTTGAGTTGCATTGAGTGTTTTGAATGTTCTCTGGTTTCATTACTGGGCATTCCTTGAGGACGATAATATGTATAACTATTGGGACTATTTCGTAGCATGTGATATAGTGTGATGATATGGAAGGCCCCACCATGTGGTTCATCTTGACCAAGTGCAAACAGCGGAGAGCAGAAAGCTAAATCAAGACTGGGAGCGACCAGTCTACCACCCCGTGAATAAGAAGAATAACAAGAAATTGAGCCATGAGACCAGAGAGAAGACTGAGCAATCACCTGGAGAACTGGTGGAAGACCTAACCCAGCGGAATAAGAAATTCATTCATGCATGCATGCATACACGTAACATATTTTGCATTCTTTTTTTGTGTTTGTTTTGTTTTGTATTCACAGGTCTCAAAAGAAGAAAAAGAGAAAGCGGCAAAGACAAGCCCACCAGAAACAACAACATAGCATCATCAGTTTCGGGAATAAATCCCAGGGTCGAGGCCCACATCGTCAGAGTTTTGGAAATCCGAGAATGAATCCCAGGGTCGAGGCCCACATCGTCAGAGTTTTAGAGTGAATCCAGGAAGGAATCCCAGAGTTGAGGCCTATATCAATTTCAGTTTTGGGGATGAGTCCCAAGGTCGAGGCCCACATCAGCAGAGGTTTGGAATGAATTCAGGAATGAATCCCAGGGCCGAGGCCCACATCAGCAGAGTTTTAGAATGAATCCCAGGGCCGAGGCCCACGCTGTCAAAGTTTTAAAATGAATCCAGGAATGAATCATAGGGCGAAGCCCACATTATTATCAGCATTAGTTTTGCCGGGTATGGCACTCTGGGGGCGAGGCCCACATTATCATCAGCATCAATAGCAGGCTTGCCGGGTATGGCATTCTGGAGGCGAGACCCACATTGGTTCAGTATTAGTTCTGTCAGGTATGGCATTCTGGGGGCGAGGCCCACATTGGTTCAGTATTAGTTCTGCCGGGTATGGAATTCTGGGGGCGAGGCCCACATTGGTTCAGTATCAGTTCTGCCAGGTACGGCACTCTGGATATGGAGATATCAGTTCAGTTTTTCCAGGTACGGCACTCCGGGGAAGGAGATATTACAGTAGTACTCCGGGTATGGAGACACATCATCGGTTTTGTCGGGTATGGCACTATGGGAATAAAGCGCACATTCAGTATAGTTCGAGAATGAACAAGCCGAGAATGGCACTCCGAGAATGGAGCACAGTTCGAGAATGAACAAGCCGAGAATGGCAATCCGAGAAATGGAGCAGAGTTCGAGAATGAACAAGTCGAGAATGGCAGTCAAAGAATGGAGCAAGGTTCGGGAATAAAAAAGCCGAGAATGGCAATCTGAGAATGAAGTACAGTTCGGGAATGAACAAAGTCGGGAATGGCACTCCGAGAATGGAGCACAGTTCGGTAATGAACAAAAGCCGGGAATGACACTCCGAGAATGGAGCACGGTTCGAGAATGTATCACCTCACAGCACGGTTATGGAATAGACCACCTCACAGTAACAGTTCAGGAATTGACCACCTCACAGTAACGGTTCAGGAATGGACCATCTCATATAGTACAGTTCGGGAACGAACCATTACATCAGCATCAACATCAGTTTTGGGATGAGTCCAGGGCCGAGGCCCACATCAGTATCAGTCTGGGGGCGAGGGCCATATCAGTATCAGTTGGGGCGAGGCCCATATCAGTCTGGGGGCGAGGCCCATATCAGTTTGGGGCGAGGCCCACATTATTATCAGTTTGGGGCGAGGCCCATATCAGTTTGGGGCGAGGCCCACGTCAGTTTCAGTCTGGGAGCGAGGCCCACATCAGCATCAATCTGGGGGCGAGGCCCACATTAGTATCAGTTTAGGGCGAGGCCCATATCAGTTTGGGGCGAGGCCCACATCAGTTTCAGTCTGGGGGCGAGGCCCACATCAGCATCAATCTGGGGGCGAGGCCCACATTAGTATCAGTTTGGGGCGAGGCCCATATCAGTTTGGGGCGAGGCCCACATCAGTTTCGGTCTGGGGGCGAGGCCCACATCATTGTCAACCTGGGGGCGAGGCCCACATCAGTATCAATCTGGGGGCGAGACCCACATTATTATCAGTTTGGGGCGAGGCCCATATCAGTTTGGGGCTAGGCCCACGTCAGTTTCAGTCTGGGGGCGAGGCCCACATCAGCATCAATCTGGGGGCGAGGCCCACATTAGTATCAGTTTGGGGTGAGGCCCATATCAGTTTGGGGCGAGGCCCACATCAGTTTCGGTCTGGGGGGAGGCCCACATCAGTGTCAGTCTGGGGGCGAGGCCCACATCAGTATCAGTCTGGGGGCGAGGCCCATATCAGTATCAATCCGGGGCGAGGCCTACATCAGTATCAGCTTGGGGATGAGTCCCAGGGCGAGGCCCACACTAGTATCAGTTTGGGGCGAGGCCCATATCAGTTTGGGGCGAGGCCCACATCAGTGTCAGTCTAGGGGCGAGGCCCACATCAGTACCAGTTCAGGGTCGAGGACCCACTATATCATCAGTTCGAGGGCGAGGTCCCTATTATCAGCGGTGTTGGGTCAGGTGTCCAGGGTCGAGGTGCCCCAGTTGTCGGTTGTAGTTCCGGGTCGAGGTGCCCAGGGTCGAGGTGCCCACTACATCATCAGTTCGAGGGCGAGGTCCCTATTGTCAGCGGTGTTGGGTCGCGGTGCCCAGGGTCGAGGTGCCCCCGTTGTCAGTTGTAGTTCCGGGTCGAGGTGCCCAGGTCGAGGTGCCCACTACATCATCAGTTCGAGGGCGAGGTCCCTATTGTCAGCGGTGTTGGGTCGAGGTGCCCCCGTTGTCGGTCGTAGTTCCGGGTCGAGGTGCCCAGGGTTGAGGTGCCCACTACATCATCAGTGCGAGGGCGAGGTCCCTATTGTCAGCGGTGTTAGGTCGAGGTGTCCAGGGTCGGGGTGCCCCTGTTGTCGGTTGTAGTTCCGGGTCGAGGTGCCCAGGGTCGAGATGCCCACTACATCATCAATTCGAGGGCGAGGTCCCTATTGTCAGCGGTGTTGGGTCGAGGTGCCCCCGTTGTCGGTTGCAGTTCTGGGATGCGTCCCAGGGTTGAGGGCCCACTGCATTATCACCACAGTTCACATTCGGTGGTTCAGGAACAAAGCCCAGAGGTCGAGGCGCCTCGCCACCATATCTACTACATCAGCAAACCAGTTCGAAGCAGCAGGCAAGTCAGGTGGCAGCTGGCGAGCCAGGTAAGTGAAAATGCATTGCACGTACTTTGATAGGATTGTCATTGTCACACACTGCACAAGTCCCATCAAAGTGGGGGCGACTGTAGGCACTGCATTTTTGCATATCAGCCCAATGATGAGTCTCGTATGGAGACACTACCTCTTTGATTGTGAAAGCCGCGGGAAACGGACGTCGGAAGGGCAAAGTTGGAAATTAGCATTTGGTCGGATTTAACTCGCTTGTTTCGCTTCAGGTTCGCTTGTTGGACCTCTATTTTAAATCACATCCAAAAATAATTAAAACATTTAAAACACATCTCACAAATTAGATAATTAAAACATTTGAAATACATGTCACAAATTAACTTAATTTAAATTAAAACTAATTAAATTAAACTAAAATAAATTAAAACATTTAAAATGCATGTCTCAAATTAAATACCAATTAAATTAAATCTAAATAAATTAAAATCTAATACCAAAATTAAATTAAATTACTTCCTAATTTAATAAATCACTCACCAATTTAAAATATTTACTCACCTACTTAACAAATTAAATGCCTAATTAAAGTCAATCAAATATATAACCTTCCTAAACAAACAAATCATGTCCCCAATTAATTGATTTTCTTTCCTTTTTAATCCATGCAAACCCCTAACCCTAATCATGCAACTATATAAACAACAACAAAATCCAACCATATTCCTCTCCCCAACTACAGGACACAGACGGCCAAAAAAACACAAAAATGATAAACCCTAGACACTTACACTCGGCCTCTGGTCTCTCTCCTTCTCCCTCACTAACTCGGCAGTAACTAAAATAAACACACAAAAATGAAACCCTACTACAGGCGCCTCTCTCATTCCTAAGACACAAGCATTCATCATCCTCCAGTCTCTCTCACCGACTGAACCTCATTCGTCTCTCCTCATGGCTGCCACACCTGTCTATCTCCTCAGCGTGAATAAACAAAAAACCAGCAGCCCATAAACCCTCATCAGCCAGGAGATCTCAGGCCATATAGACCACTCAATCAGCCGAACAAACCATAAGCCACAGCCACATTAACAGCCCTCAAGAACAATCGAAACCCTTACATGCACCAGACCTGAACCTTCTCGGCTCTCTTAACCAGCCCCTCATCACCGACCAAACAAATCACTAACCCTTCGGCACCCTGAACTTCACGTAACATCACTCACACTACTCTCTCATTTGGCAACTCCACAAGGAATATAAACCCTAAAACCGATCACTCTCAGTAACCCTCTCCAAATCAGCCATCACTATGGGGACTCTCTCTTTCACAAACCTAAACGCCACACAGCTCACGCCGTTTGCACTCAACAGCTCAGCCATCTTCTCCCTCACATAAACCCTAAATAGCGAAACCATGCTCCCTCCACCCTCTACGTGAACTGCAGCCCCTTGCGACCAGCACACCTCCTCGCCAAAGCCACACAGCTCACTCCTCTCAACTCACGTAACAGCAGCCCATGATTCTTAAACACCCAGCACACAAACAGGCATTTCACGCACAGTGCCCTCTTCTCCATGCAACTCACATGTAGCAGCCCATTCACTTCACTAGCCTTCAAACTGCCGACTACAAGAAGCACATATTTACCGATGCAACAATAGCCACTCAGACCTCACACGTCCCACATCAGCCACAAATCAACAAGACCACTCAAGGCCCTCCACTGCCAGTTTAGCCGCACCATTAGCCCTCCTTTGCTGTGACTAAAAAACCCCACAAACAGCCCTCACTCACTGCCGCAAACCCTCCACTCATCAGCCCCTCATCTTCACAGCCACGCCCACTGCCAGCAACTCACTCTCCACGTAAAGCCCTCAACCGACTCAAGCCACCTACACCCTTATTCACACAGCATGTTAACCACGCTCCCTGACCTAGTTGATCCTCACGTAACCAACTCCCTTTGACCGACCAAATAAGCGACCAAACAAACCTAATACTCACCCACTGACTATCGCTAATTCCCCTTCATTGCCTTCACGCCCTAAACCACAAAAAGCCCCTACACATAGCCTCACTGCACGCCTAAAACCAAGCCTAAAACACCCACTGCACTGCACCTAAAATACCGCATTCTGCCTCCCCTTTCTGCCCAGGTTTTGTTGCGATTTTAACCCATAAAACAGCCTAAAAACTGCACTAATAAAACTGCACAAAGTTTCCCCTAAAACCCCTTAAAACCGCAAGCCAATTAGCCCTCCAAATCGCCCAAAACAGTCCCCTAAATAACCAAAACAGTGACCTGAAACGTAGCAGTGAAACAGCAGCGAAACGGACCAAAAACAGCAGCCCGAACATCAAAACAGCGAGGAAAGACGTTGAGTCAGTGAACCAAAAGATTTGCGGATCATTCACCCTTCCAACGGACGTGTAACGCCCTTTCTTGAGACGACAAAAGAGGTTAGACCTGAGGGCACCCTTTTATTTATTATCTTTCATTGATTTTATTTATTTTAGAAATATTATCGCATGAGAGTCGTTTGTGGCATGATGTGATTGTAGGATGAGCGGAATATGTGTTCCCTTTTGTGGTATATAGGATGGAAACCCGGACGTAAATTATGTAGCCGAATCCGAATGGACGGTAGTGCGGTTTGTACTCGGGATATAACGCCACGTACCACTTAAGAGACACGTATTTCGTCTCATCCAAACTTGTGTTTGAGCATGTTGTAGTTCGTAGGTTATTTATTTGTTATTAAATCATTATTAGGTGTTAGCATGTTATTTGTCTTAAGCATGATCTAGTCAATAGAAAGTTATTTCTTTATGCATGATTAGGTTGTTTTTACATTAGGGATTTAATTTATATTTATGCTTAGATTCTTATTTATTTTCCGCATTAGATAATTGAGCATGTTTGTGTGATGATTGTATGTTATTGCGTGTTTGCCGTCATGATAACTTACTTTGAAGTATGTGAACTTAGATATAGGTTCTCATTGTTATTATTATGCATGCGGACTTAGGCGTAGATTACCCTTGAGCATGAATGTTGAATAGATTCGGTTAGTTTATTGCACAAATCATATCATCACAAGTGACATAAGTAAAGGACCATTCCGAACCCAACGGTTTGAGTCTTCCCTTGCGAGGGGTGAGTGCGGCCTTAAATCTTTGAACCGGTTCACACCGGGTGGCGACTCCATGTTATCTCTCCGACTAGGCCGCGAGCCTAGAACAGCGTCACCGATTTTTGTGTTCCTACACCTCCTCTATGTATTATCTCCCTGATGAGATGATATTTCCTCTCAATATGCTTTCCCCTCTTGTGGCTACTTGGTTCTTTGGAGTTTGCCACTGCACCACTATTATCGCAATAAAGTGTGAGTGGTTTATCCATTTCTGGAACAACTTCCAGATCTCCCAAGAATTTACGGAGCCAGACTGTTTCCTTAGCTGCTTCACAAGTTGCTACATATTCAGCCTCCATGGTCGAGTCAGCAATACAAGATTACTTTATACTCTGCCATACTATAACCCCACCACCAAGGGTAAACACTGATCCAGATGTTGATTTCCTAGAATCGACATCTGTCTGAAAATCAGAGTATGTATATCCTCTTAGGATCATATCCTCACCGGAATACACAAGCATATAATCTCTCGTTCTCTTAAGATACTTGAGAATGTGTTTCACAGCCACCCAATGATCCAATCCAAGGTTTGACTGAAACCTACTGACTACTCCCACTGCAAAACAGATGTCTGGTCTCGTGCATAACATAGCATACATGAGACTACCAACTACTGAGGCGTATGTGATATGTCTCATTTCCTCAACATCTTGAGGTGTCTTAGGAGATTGTTCTTTTGACAAATGAATTCCATACCGATAAGGCAGATTGCCGTTCTTGGAATTCTGCATCCCAAATTGCACAAGGATCTTGTCGATATGGGATGCCTGAGACATAGCTACCAGTCATTTTTTGTGATCCCGAAGTATCTGAATCCCAAAAACATAATTGGCCTCTCCCAAATTTTCATTTGGAATTGGTTAGCTAGCCAGGTTTTCACGTCCGATAATATCTTTACATCATTTCTAATGAGTAAAATATCATCGACGTATAAAACAAGAAAAACCACATTCTCATCAATGACGCGCTTTTATACACAAGGCTCATCAACATTCTGCTCAAAATTATAAGACTTGATCGTGGTATCAAATCTTATATTCCAAGATCGAGATGCCTGCTTAAGTCCATAAATAGACCTTTGCAGCCTGCAAACCTTTGGCTCTTGACCTTGGGCTATGAACCCTTCTGATTGTACCATATAGATACTCTCTTCAAGATTGTCATTCAAGAATGCAGTTTTGACATCCATTTGCCAAATTTCATAGTCATAATATGCGGCAATGGATAAAAGAGTGTGGATGGATTTGAGCATGGCTACTGGCGAGAAAGTTTCCCCATAGTCAACTCCTTTCTTTCTTGGTATAACCCTTGGCCACTAGCCTAGCCTTGAAGGTCTGTAACTTCCCATCTGCTCCCATCTTCCCCTTGTAGATCCACTTACCACCTATGGGTTTACCCCATCAGGTTGGTCTACAAGTTCCCAGACTGAGTTGGAGTACATGGACTCCATCTCTAGGTTCATGGCTTTGAGCCATTCCTCTCTTTCAAAATCATCCATTGCACTATGATAGGTCAATGGATCATCTATACCATCGCTGGATGCGACAACTTGTGCCTCTCCAACCCCAAGGTAACGATCAGGTTGTCGTACAACCCTCACACTACGTCTAGGTGGTAGATCGTTCTAACAAACTTACATCTGACTCTCAGATGTCGAAGGTGCTATGTATTTATAAAATATCGTTGACGATGGTGTGTTGGTCGAACCAGCAAGTAACTCCTCGAGTAACACCTTACTTCGAGGCTTGAACTCCCTCATATAGTCCTCCTCTAGAAACGTAGCATTTTTCGATACAAATACTTTGTTATCATCAGGACTATAGAAGAATCCACACATAGTCTCCTTAGGATAGCCTACAAATAGGCACACCTGAGAACGTGGCTCCAACTTTGTAGTTGACTGGTGCGTAATCACACGCGTATAACGCAAGCGCACGTATCATTCAAGTAGTATAAAAAGTATCGATCCCACGAGGACTTAATACCTAATCTATTAATTTTATGAGGTCAAATGATTACTAGTATCTAACAGGTTGATTGATTGATTTGAAATGGTGAAGATTTTAAATTTAAAAAAAAAAGTAAATAAAATTGCACAAAGGTAGGTTTAAGAATATTCACTATTAGGAAACTATTTAGGGTTGTGAATCTTTCCAATATCTTTTAAAAGATTAAGCGGTTATTTCATGTTTGTGTAATAAATCGGTTTACTAACCTGGAACACGAAATTATGCAAAAGCCTCTGTCGATGGTCAGACGCAAATACCCAGTTTAACCCAATTGAACCATATGTCTATGTCAACCAAATTATCTGGATTCATTAAGTTAAGTTCCAATTATGGCTACTCCTGCCCGACAGGTATATGTCTATCCTGTAAGGAAATATATTAAAAGGTTATCTATCCTCAAGGAAGATCGTGGGCTATTAAGTCTAAGGCTGAAACCTAAAATTCTTTTGTCAAGTTTATTTTAGATTTACAATATCTATCTTATTAGTGGCCAATTAACAAAACGCATTAAGCTTAAGACTTAATAAGTAAACCTTTAAATTACTCAAACTATAAAATAGCCCCTTATAAACCAATGATATTGGATTTCATCACAACCCCAGATAACTGGCTTAGTTACGACACATATTTATGGGTAGTAAAAACTTAAATAAAATAAAAGACATAAAGTAAATACTGAAAATTAAATGCTGAAAGTAAATGCTGAAAGTAAATTACTGAAAAGTAAATACTGAAAGTAAATTGCTGAAAAGTAAATAAAGTAAAAATACAATAAAAGAAAATGCTGAGGTAAAATGATTCACTTTTATTACTTCTATTTTAGAAATCTCCCTTAATATAATATATTAACTTTGCATGATAATTACCAACCAGCCATATAGGCGGTATCCAGATTAAGTCAAATTAATAATTAATTACCAACCGACCAATCAGGCGGTATCCAGTTTAGTCAAGTCAAAACCAATTTAAATAATTACCAACCGACCAATATGGCGGTATCCTTGTTAAGTTAGGTTTTAACTAGTTTATATATTATAATTAAGGGAGATTAATCTAAATATTAGTAATAAAATTTTTACCTTTTACCCCAGCAAAGGGGAGTTACCTCCTCATTACTGAAAAGTAAAAACTGAAAATTAAAGAAAGAAAAGTACTGTGCGTAAAAGTAAATTGCGGAAAGTAAAAACTGAAAAGTAAAGAAAAGAAAGTGCGAAAGCGGAAATTAATTACTGAAAGCTGTAAATAAACAAACAAGATACAATCTTCTTAGTATTCTTAAGGAATTCCTTAGAAGAGAGTATGAATTTACAAATGAAATGGATTGGTATTTATAGGCAAAATTTTGCCTCCATCAAATCATCCACCAAATCCATTGTTAATTGCTCTACTAATTGCTCCACTAATTGCTCCACCAAATCCATTATTAATTGCTCCACTAATTGCTTATCATGTTTGGTGGTGATTTGATAATTTTTATTATTTATTTATTAATTTATTTTTTTGCTTTGAAAATGATTGAAAATGACTTTAATAATTACACACAACACACTTCTGGATGGTTCATCAATTTCGGGTATGAAATCTTCAGAATTCAAAATTATTTTGTCTTTCAAAGTTGTAGATCTTTGAGTCTTCTTTAATACGGAACTTGAATCAGCTCAATCTAATATCGGAGTAAAACGTTATGCCCAAAATACGACAGATGCGCAAAACTAGAATTTCCAAAACTGCACTTCGTTAAAACGCCCTTTCAAGTTTCCAATCTCCAAAATTAATATGTCAAGTCCAATTTTTGCCCTTATTTGACCCACATTTCGTCCTAAATGATTTTATTGTGTCCCAATATTATTTTATCTGCAAAATAAACTAAAACACATCAAAACGTTCATCAAACCCGAGAAACTAAACAAAATATTAAGTAAAAGGGGCGGTAAATATTGATATATTTTCCACTCATCAGTAGTCTTATTCTTCAGCACATGTGCTGGACACCCCCATATGCGGAAATGTCGTAAATTATTTTTACGACCATTCCACAACTCTAAGGGAGTCTTAGGAACAGACTTAGATGGAACTACATTAAGGATATACATTGCAGTTTGCAGTGTATATCCCCAGAACGAACTAGGTAGTGAGCTATAACTAAACATAAATCTCTTCATGTCTAGTACGGTCCGATTTCTCCTTTCTGCAACACCATTTTATTGTGGTGTTCCAGGTGCTGTGAGCTGGGATACTATCCCATGCTCAACTAAGAATTTCTCGAAATCTCTGTCAAGATATTCTCATCAATGATCTGATCGCAGAGTCTTGATTGTTTTACCTAATTGGTTCTCAACCTCAGCACGATACTCTTTGAACTTTTCAAAAGTATCTGATTTGTGATGCATTAGGTAAACATACCCATATCTAGAATAGTCGTCAATGAATGTGATGAAGTATTCATAACCACCTCGGGCTCTTACATTCATTGGTCTGCAAACGTCCGAATGTATTAGCTCAAGTGGTTGACTGGCTCTTATACCTTTTCCAATAAAAGGTCTCTTTGTCATTTTTCCTTCTAAACAGGATTCGCAGACTGGTAAAGTTTCGAGCTTTAACTAGTTTAAGGCTTCGTTCTTTATCAATTTATCTATCCGGTCAAGCTTGATATGACCAAGTCTAAGATGCCAAAGATATGTGTCATCGTGAGAAATCTTTGGCCGTTTAGTTTTAGGTTTCTCAACCTTAAATATTTCAGCGTTGAGCAGTGACCTATGTGTTAACGATCTTAACACATATAAGTTATTTTCTGAGTTTCATGTGCATATGGTCAATCCATTCCTACCAATAATAACTAAATTGCTATTAAAAGAAACTGTTAACCATCATCCAAAAGTTTAGAAACAGAAATCAAATTCCTGCGAAAATCGGGAATGAATAACACATCGTTTAAATTTAAATAACTATTATTTGTGAAATTTAAACGGGAAACCCCCACTGCTCTTGCTGAAACGGCATTATGGGAACACAGGATCTGGGGCGACGCATGCTGTCCCGGGCTCGCGGCCCGGTTGGGAGTACGGAGTAGCCACGGAGGACTAAAGCGGAGAATAATGGAGTCGCCACTCGGTGTGAACCGGGAAAATGAGATTTAAGGCCGCACTCACCCCTCGCAAGGGAAGACCTCAAACCGTTGGGTTCGGAATGGTCCCTTACTTATGTCACTTGTAATGAAAGGATTTGTGTAATAATTTAATCAGGCCTAAGTAACACTTATTTCCAAGAGTATCATGCTTCTAAATCCACATGCATGAAATTAATCATCACAACATGCAACATCACATGGCAATCTCATGAACATATTCCAATCATATGATATGGAAAACTAAGAACAACCTAATCATGCTTGAGTACTATCTCATGAATATATTAACCAAATAACATGCTAACAGCCTAATCATGGTTGAATATCATCCCAAGAACACATCGAATGGATAAATACAGGAATACAAATAATATGATTGGCTACATAATGCAAGGGAGATCACCCAAAAGGTAGTTGTGCATGAAATATGATGAGACAGACTTAGTTCAGTGTGTGCGCGTTCGTGTAGCGTTCGTAAACGCGTTCGAACGGTAAACAGAAGGTTCGCGTTTGTGTAGCGTTTGATAACGCGTTCGAACGGTACCAGACCTGATGATACAAAATGTATGCGCATTCGAGTAGCGTTTGTAAAACGCGTTCGAACGGGAAACAGAAGGTTCACGTTCGTATAGCGTTCGATAACGCGTTCGAATGGATCCAGACCTGATGAAACAAAATGCATGCGCGTTCGAGTAGCATATGTAAAACGCGTTCGAACGGGAAACAGAAGGTTTGCGTTCGTATAGCGTTCGAAAACGCGTTCGAACGGGAACAGACCTGATGCATAAAATGTGACGCAATACATACATAAAAAAGCAAATAGCGAAATACGAAGCACGGCGAAGCATCGTGGTGAAGGATTTTAACCTCTCCAATTAGAGGACCTTTCATCGCACTTACTAAGCCCATGCGCTTATCTCAATGCATATAAAAATAAAGACAATCATATCAAACTTAGTATATCCGATTGAACATATCTTATATCCAACCGAACACACATTAACCGGCGCGGCAAAGCATTGTGGTAAAGGATTTTAACCCCTCCAAATAGGGGACCTTTAATCCGACTTACTAAGCCCATGCACTCGATTGAATCATGCATACAAAAGTAACATGCAGAATTCAAATAACGAAAAATAAATAAACCGAAGCAACATAAAACAAAAGAGTGTGTCGTTTACTCAAGTGTTACGTGGAGTTGTATCCCGAGTACAGATCATACTACCGTCCATTCGGAATCGGCTATGAAATTTATGTCCGGGTTTCCATCCTATATACCACAAGAGGCGACACATTTTCCATTTCATTCAAGCCACAACATGCATCCACAAATGACTCTCATGCGAATAGAATTCAATAAACAATCAAAAGACGAATATAAACTAATGAGAAAAGTGCCTTCAGGTCTAACCTTTTAAATCACCTCTCGGATGTATGGTACACAATCGTCGGAAGGGTGGATGCTCCGCAACTCTTCTGGTTCACTGGTTCACTGCTCTCGTTCGTTGTCTTACTGTTTTGAGTCATCGTTCTCCGTCTTTTGCTGCTGCTTTGGACTCCGATTCGCTGCCGTTTTGCTACTATTCTACTGCTGTATTTTAGTTACTGTTCTTGGGATGTTTTGGCTACTGTTTTGGGTGTGATTTTCGGTGGTATTATGGTGTGGTTAGGGGGGCTGCTTTGTGTGTGTGTTTAGGGCTGCTGAATACGTGTTTTAGGGCTGCTGTATGGGCTGTTTTTCGGTGATACAAGGTTGCTAAATGGAGGTCTGGTTTTCGGTGATTAGGGGAAGGGGATGAAGAGAATTTTTATGTTATTTCTTTGTAGTATACGTGAACTTTTAGGGTTTCTGTGTGTGTTGTGATTTTCGTGTGAATTGTGTGTATCTTATGTGTATGAGCTAGCCGAGTGCATGTCTTGGTTAGGAGTTGTTTATATAGAGAAAGGTTAGGGCTACTCCTTGTCTCACAAGGAAGGGATTTTGGCATTAAAAGGAGGATTTGATTTGGTATTCAACAAGGAAAGGATTAGATTGAGGGGGGACAAATTTGGTTTAGATTAGGAAGTCAATATCTTTAATTTGTTATAATTGATTTTAATTAGGCATGACATCTTTTTAATTTAGTATGTGATTTTGTTTAGTTAGGAAGGAATCTTGTGAAATTGGTGGGTGAATATCTTATTAAGGAATTAAAATATTTGATTGATTTTAATGTTTATTTTAATTTGGTATGTGATTTTTAGATTTGTTTTGATTTCACCATGTGTTAAATATGTGTTTTAAGTGGGCTTGGGCGTGTGGGCCAAGGCTTGGGAGAATTGGGCTTGATGTGAGGCTAGCAGCAAAACCAGAATTACCGACACCGTTCGAACGTTTCCTCGAACGCGTCACGAACGCCTGCAATCTATTTGGCGTTCGAACGTATACACGAACGCAGCACGAACGAAAACAGTGAACCTTGTTTATTCTGAATTCCCCCTTCCGATGTCCGTTTTCCGTGACCTCCGTGATTTAAAAGGTAGTGTCTCCAAATGAGACTCATCATAGGTACTTATATGCAAAAATGCAGTGCCTACAGACATCCTTTGTCCCGACCCTCATGGTGTAGTCACCTTCAGCAAGGTCCCTCCATGAATCAAGTAGCTGTAAAGAAAAACAAACATGGTTAGTAGCTCTAGAGTCAACAATCCAGGCGGATTTATCATCCTCCACTAATAGAGATTCGATAACGAGTAAATCATATTTACCTATTTCCTTTTTCTCCTTCAGCTCAGCAATGTATTTAGGACAATTCCTTTTCCAATGCCCATTCTTGTTGCAGTGGAAATATTTTCCCTTGGGCTTGGAATCCTTGGAGCCTTTCTTGTTCTTGTTCTTCTTCATGGGCTTTGCCTTAGCCTTCCAAGTGTTATTCTTCTTCATCTTTGCAGATTTAGAAGACTCGGCAACATTTGCCTCAGCACCGGACTTACGACACAAGCATGGACTCGTAATGGGTGAGCTCATTAAGCAGTTGGGTCAAAGTAAAAGTCAACTTGTTCATAACATAGTTGCTTTTAAACTGTAGGAAACTCTTCGGAAGAGTTTCCATAATCATGGTCACCTGGCTACGCTCGTCAATACGAGCTCCATGGGTTTCAGCAGTGTTGAGATAGGTCATCATCCTCAAGACGTGCTCCCGGACTGATGTTTCATCCTTCATCCTAGCAGTCATCGCTGAGACCATGGCCTCATGACGTTGACGCTCCGAAGGCTGCCCAAACATGCCCTGCAATGACTCTATCATCGGAGATGCTAAAGCCATAGGTTCAAGCTTTGCAGCAAGAACCTCAGACATCCCTGCTAGTAAATAGCAGTGGGCTTTCTCATTCGCTGCGACCCATTTCTGGTAGGTATCGCGCACAACTTGGCCAGCATTTCTGGCCGGCTCGGGAGGACTCTCCTCCGTCAGGACAAACTTCAGGTCTTCACAGACCAGGATATCGTTCATATTAATTTTCCACTTAACATAATTTTCTCCCGTTAATTTATCGTTTGAGAGTATGGAAATAATTGGAGAAACCATGGCTGAAAAATAAAATAAACATGCATTTAAAATTCATTCATCGCATATATCAATCAATTTTGGCATAAAATTAAACATGATCGATCAAGACAATCTCAGTCGATTAATATATGCGGGAATAACTCTTAGTCATATATTAAACAACTACTGTTTCATTTGATCAATGAATTTTATTAACAGTTAATTATTCCTTTGTGAGTGTGACCCGCCGTTTCGGGATTCTTGGACTTAACGAGTGAAGTGCCGCCGTAGGGTAAGTCAGTTCACAAGATACATCTAGAATCCATATCCTCTCGGAATCCAAACCAGATATTGACCCAAAATAGACACCATCCGTAAGGGGACGAAAGCAAAGCCGTCTCGAGGTGCCTTTTGAATCTCACATTTTCGGACTAACAATGGAGATCGCGGGATATACTGTCGTATATCCCTCTCCAACTCACTATTTTAAAATTAAGGTTTCTATTTATAAAATATCTAATATTTTAATTTAACTAGTCTGAATAAATTTAGGGCGGCTAAATCGTAACTGTTATTAACACTAGTTCAATATTAGTGACCTAACCAATTTTAACTCTTAAAATTTTATATCACTAATTTTCATTAGTCTCTACTAATACTATTACTCAATTAAACCAATTTAATTAGAGTGGTATTAGTGACCTATTATATTTTAACTCTTAAAATATTAGAATACTAATAGGTTTAAAAATTTTAGAATCCTAAAAAGGTCAAGATTTGTATTAAACTATTTAATTAATCTTAGTGCGTTATAAAATCCAATGGTACGTGGAATTGTATCCCGAGTGCAGACCATATTACCATCCATTCGGATTCGGCTATGGAATTTATATCTGGATTTCCATCCTATATACCAATGGAATTTATTATGCATTAATTAAGCCCAATACGTTAGAATTCAAATTTTAAACCATAAATCCAATCAATCCAATTAATTGATTTCCATGCATATCATAATTTAATTTAAACATTTTAAATCACATAAAATCATATTTCATGTCTATAATGAT